>VZTV01013564.1:23967-51947 GCA_013400875.1 Anhinga rufa | reverse complement strand
CGCGGCGGGCGGGCCGTGACATGTGGCCGTGCTGGCTGTGCCCGCAGGTGCCGGGCGCCATGGCCCCCCCCAAGGACATCATGACCAACTCCCACGCCAAGTCCATCCTCAACGCCATGAACGCCCTGCGGAAGAGCAACACGCTCTGCGACGTTACCCTCCGCGTGGAGCACAAGGACTTCCCGGCCCACCGCATCGTCCTGGCCGCCTGCAGCGACTACTTCTGCGCCATGTTCACCAGCGAGGTCGGTGCGCACCGAGGCCGTGGGCTGCCGCCGGCCCTGCGTGCTCTGCGGGTGGAGGAGGCAGGGACGCCGATACTTGGGCTGCTCTTTGCCAAGCTGCTCAGCAGCTGGCTCTGGATCCCCTCGTGGGGGCTCTAGATTCCCCCTGTGGTGGTCCTGGGTCTCTCTGGATCCTCTCCTGGTGGCCCAGGGCCCCCTCACGGTGTGCCTGGAGCCCTCTGGATCCTCTCCTGGTGGCCCAGGATCCCCTTGCGGTGATTCTGGGTCTCCTCAGCGTGGCCCCAGAGCCCTCTGTCATGGCGTGGTGGGAGCTGGAGGCTGCAGTTGGGACTGTGGTCCTGAATGACCACAGACCTGTGGTCTGCTGCATGACCAACCTGAGCACCAGAGAGCTGCCAGGCTGAGCTGGTGAACTGGAAGGCTCTGATGCATTTACTGATTTTTCTAGCGGTGGTTTATGGTCTTCATGCTTCTGGGCATCTTCCTTACCAAGGGTGCCAGCCTGAGTGCAAAGCTGTGCGAGCCATGGTGTGCGTCTTGGACTGGGTGGTGAATCAAGGCAGCCCTTTAAAGCTGAAATGGAGGGTATTTAGCTCATGTTCTGGTCTCTGTTTCGCACTGGTTGATCAGCTGGTATGTGTTGGGTTGTGCTGTTGCTCTTGTGAAGAGGATGTAAGCTCTGGCACTGGGGTTGGGGGGGGAGACTATAAGCCCCTGTTGCTGTAGTTGGCAAATCTCACTTGTGAGGACCTTTTCTCTCACAGTCCTTACTGTATTGCATTGCACTACCTGCATGCTGTTTTTCTGAATCACTGAAAGGTAATACTTGAGCTAAAGCTGGCACTCATTCATATTGTTAAATATGAGATGCTTTGCCTGGCTTTGTCTTTTGTAAGTTTGAATCAATCTTTGTGGCTTTTCCTTACAGTAGATGCTTTCCTTACCCTAGCAACTTCCCCATTAGCAGGGAGAAAAATTACTAAGTAGCTCAAAGGCCCTAAAGACCGCCCTGCTTGCTGGAGAGAATTATTTTCTTCTTTGTTTTATCCAGCAGTGAACGCTGTTGGCAGAGCTGTCTGTATGCCTACTTCTTTCAGTGCTCTGTCAGCTAAGCAGGTGTCTTAGTTTTTATAGTCCTGTGCAAAGCAACCAAAAAAAGACATACATGGACTGACCACATACCAGTGTATTTTTTGTCCATGTCTTCATGAAATTTTTTTAATTTGTCAGGTTTATGCTCTTTCTCTTCATAAAGGAAATGTAATTTAAAAAAAATACACAAAGCAAATTCAGTCCCAGGAGGCTGAAGTTCTCTGTTTACCAATAGCTTCAAGGTGCACAGCAGTATAGCAGACTGTCTCTTCTTCTTTGTGTTTGCCTCTATGTTCCTGTCAATGCTTTTGACTTCCTGGATTTTATCTAGGCAGTCTACAGAGATCCGATCACCCTGCGTGCTACAGGACGTTCTTTGTGGCTGCTAACAAAGGCTGAGGATTGGTATACTTTGGATTTAAGCTGAGATAGCCTTTCCTTCCTTCTTTCTATTCTCATTTTCACTGTAACACTGTAGTAACCTTAATTCATAGATGTAATTCTTCCTAGAAAAATAAGTGCTTCCAGCGCCCAGTGGGCATGATTGCTCGATCTCTCACGCTCCCAAACTGCCGCTGCTTTAGGGGTTTTACTTCTTTTGCTCAGTTTGTATTTCTTCCAAATTTGCTTTTCCTATGGAAACCCCAAAATGACAAACCTGCCAAGTGGCATACGCAATTACTGAGTGTTTGTGGGAGAGTGTTCTTTCCAGGAAATGACAGCTTGGTAAGCCTCAAAGTGGACCTGCTTCCTATGTGTGTCAACGACAAGTATGTTGGTGAGCATAAAGCGACAGCATTTGGTTGCTCTCCAGACACTTGTGGGTACAGAGTGTTTTGGCCATGGCTGTAACTTGAGGGAACTCAAAATGCCAGACTGCATAATGGACTAAGAGCCTCTTGTGAGGGCTTTCTTTGCATTTCATCGCCTGCCTCCTGCAAATCAGGGGACTATTTGGCTAGCTGTAATGTGTGGCTTTTGACAGACTTGGGCTACACAAGGCTTTGTTCAGAACTGATCCCTGGGTTATGCCCGCTGTCATGATGGTACAGCTGTACGTGGCCAGTGTAGCACTGAGACTGTCATCAGAGATTATCATCATAAAGAACTGCATTTGCCAATCCCTGTGTCTAGTTTCCTTCCTTCTCTCACTTCTGCTTTAACATTTACTTTAAAAAGTTCTCAATCTTTCTTCCCATTTTGTGTTCCCATTTTCCAGAATGAGGAGAGGCCATTGATCACCTGTTGAACCCCTGGCTTTTGACAACAGTTTTCTCTGCCCCTGTGCTGAATAGTGTGGGAAAACTGAAACACCCATCAGTTTTGCCTACAGGGTTTTTTCCTTGCAGTTAAAATTGAAGAGCAGTTTTAGCAAATGCTCCCCTGGATCCTAGTTTTGCACTGTCATTTCTGTCTTTGTTTGGACAAGTTAGCCTAACTTGGGATGAGGTAAGAGCTGATCAGTGGCTTCACCTCAGAAATAAACTAGTCTTTCTTCTCTTAGAGGGTATGTTCTGGAAATTGAAGGGTTTTCCCTTAGAACATGGAGAAATATTCTTCTTATTTGAAAATAAACAACTTCTCTCTCCAGGTTCTTACATGGTTATCCTCACTGTACTGTGAACCCCTTCCAGAGTGCAGTGAGCCATATATTAGCACTGTCATGCCAGCGTTTCTTTTCTCCTATATGTGAGAAGAAATTGGAGGGGCTTATTACAATATACTTTTGTGTATCTGTGTTAGTGAAGGCAAAAACAAGAAGTGGCCTTGGACAAGGAAGTGGTTCCAAAATTTTAGGCCCATTCTCCTGCAGAGTGAGTTGCATGATTTATGGATGGAATGGGAGAAAGCCACATTATGTTTCACAACAGAGCTATGACCTGCAACCCCCACCTTAAGGCTTTCAGCAGCTTCGGCATCCTGGGGTAAAACTCCTGATGTCTCCAAGTGACCCTCCTTAACTCTGGGAATGTGTTTTCCTGGGTGCTGCAGTTGATTTCTGTATCTGTACTGCTGCATACTTTTTATGACATGTTAGAAATGTGCTTGTATCAGGGAGTATCAATCCCTTATTGCTTTTCTTCCTGCTTTCCTGCAGAAGTCTAATATTAAACAACAAAGGGGAAAAATAACCTGAAATTCTAACAGCAGAGCTGCGGAGATCTGTCTCGTACCACTAAACACCTGTGAAAGGAAAGCTGCTTGTACTGTGTTTTGATTAGCATTGTATGACCATAATTTTGTATTGCTTCTTAGTCCAAATGTGTGGATGTACTGATAAAAGAGGGGCCCTCTCTGTCCCCACAGCACTAAGCACTGTGTACAGTTCTCTAACACTGCATATGCAGTCTGGAGCTACAGCTCACAGTCTTAATGGGATGTTCAGAATCAAGTTGCCTCCACTCTGAGATCCTTCTTTAAGGTATGATGCTAGCAACCCAAGTTATTCTGCATCACATACATTGTGTGAAGTGATCTGAAACGTTTTCTTCCTTCCAAGCAATCTTAGCACACGAGTAAACCGTGAGCCAAATAACAACCAAGTAGTGGAGTGTAGCAGAAGTACAAGAGAAGCAGGAGGTGATTGTCTCTGTAGTGTTAGTGTTGTCCCCATGGTTTGTGTTTTGGTCAACAGTATAAAGAGAGTATGTGCATATGTGCCTTGCTGATTATTGAATATTGGTTGTGGGGACAGGAGCTTCTTTACCAGCTGCAGGCCTACCTGTGAAGAACAGATGTCTACAGCTTCTACCTGATGCAGTGGAATACATTACCAGGAGGTCTGGTGCCCTTGTAATCTCCTGTCACTAGATGTTTGTAACTCCTTATCCTCTTTCTTCTAAGTATGTATGGGTCTACATCTCCATTTGCTTGTTGGAATCATACCAACATCTTGTCTGATCAGTTCTGACCTTTTGGTGACACCTGTGTCCTTTATCTGTTGTACCGAACAGCTCAGTCTTGTTTTGGGAATGTTTTGTCTAGCCCAAGTTAGGAACCCATTTTAGCTTCTAAATGCAATGCGTGGCTTGTCATACAGCGGATCAGACAAGGTAATTTGCTGTTCCTTTCTGACTCTGGATGCCATGAAGTTTGTTCACTGTGTTAACAGACTTGAAAGGCCTCTTGCCTCAGATTACTTCAAGTATCACCATTACCTCCTGTGTTTCTCTTCTCTGCTGTGAAGTGTATCTCTCTGCATCACAGAAATGGCTCAGTCTCAGCAGAGACACTTCTTCCCTTCTGCTGCTGTGTCATCGAATGCCTCTGCAGGAATGTCCTTGAATGCTCTTATTTTCTCTACTTCTGTATTACCTCCTTTTTCCTGAACTGTGGCAGATTCTAAGCCAAGTGATCATGCTTTGTTCATGCTTTTTGTTCACTGAGTCTCTGCTCAATCTGTCTGTAACCAACTTCAGGCTCTTTCTTGAACAGAGAAGTCATGGACTTTCATCTGAATTGCGCTTGCACTGATACTGACTGTTTCTTCAAAAGTCATGGGGAAAAAGGTTGGTTTTGCAGCATGCTGCATGGAGATATCCTTCTGCTGAGGTCCATTCATGCTGACGAGCTTGCAGCTATGTGCAGGGTGTGATTAGTGAGTCCACCTGCTCGCCCATTGTTCATGAATCATCAGATGCTGTGCCAGCAGATTCGTGATGGATGATGCATTGAACCACAAAGCTGATGCTTTGTGAAATATAATCTCAGTTTTATACCTATAGAGGTGCAAATTTGAATTTACTGTTCCCAAGGTTGACTGTTGAGAGGGTAACATTCCTTGGAAAAAGTAATTATTCCAAAATTATGTATCTTAGAGGTGATAAAATGGTCAGGGGACAAAGTCAGGACTGTGTAAGTACCATCACTCTATGTACTATCATTTTACTTTCAAATGTTTAAGATAAACCTACATTTAACCTTTAACTCTGAACTTTCTGGCCTATGGGCATCCTTTTTAGGAACCTTCACCATAAGCTTGCAGAATGGATCAGGAATTGAACACTTACAAAAGATTTTTATTTGGTTTGGTCTTAGAGGGGAGTTGTGAGGTGGGGATTCCATGTAAACTGCAGCGTGTCATACACATCCAGCCCAGGGAGAAATCCTTGTAGTAAAGCTTTGAGTTACTGCATGGAGGAGAGAGTTTAATTGTCTTGCACAAATGAGGCATGTAATTCCTGCTATCTCTAATCTCAGCTTGCTCAATTTTACAATGCAGTTTGACTGTCCACCCGATCCATAATGAACTTAGGCTCTTTTACTCCCCCTGTAAGTGAATTCTGTAGGGAAATTCCCTCCTTCCCCTTATTCTTTCATTGAGCACAAGAATAGAAGGCACAAATCTCTGTTAACCTCTCTGACAGATCACATTTTAAAAAACTGCGGAGCGTTGTTGGCTTTTTGATCACATGACTGAAAAATAAACCTTTGTCTCCCTTCTAATTTACAGCTCTCAGAGAAGGATAAACCCTATGTAGATATCCAGGGACTGACAGCCTCCACCATGGAAATCCTGCTAGACTTTGTATATACAGAAACTGTTCATGTGACAGTAGAAAATGTCCAAGAATTGCTCCCAGCAGCATGTCTGCTTCAGCTGAAAGGTAATTGCCAAGTATCAGCACAAATTGCTGATGTTCAGAGATATGGTTTGTCTGACCTTCTGTAAATGGAAGACAGATTGTGGGAGGCATGATATTTATAAGTACTTACGTCAAACTTCTGTTGTCTTATGCGCTGTGATCTCATTGGCAGAGGAACTGCCTTGAGTGGGGAAAAAAAGATGATAAAACAGGTTATTGTTCCATGCTTTGGGCTACTGGATTTCTGCGTGAGAATTCCCAGGAGCAATTGTGGGCTGTATAGCACATAAATGTTACAGCTCAGTCAACTTATAATAATAAGCAAATCCTTGATGTCATTTGATCTGCCATCATAGTATGTCTGGGTTGTAACAAACAGGCTGATGTCATTGCTCATGCACCTATGGAGCTATCCCAGGCAATTATCCCAAATCCCAGGCAACTCTCGAAAAGGCATTGGAGAAAATCTAGAAATCTGGCAGCCATATCCACTAGCATATACATTTTTTGTTTATAATACATGAAGCTGAGTGTAACTCACATTTGATTCTTTTCCTAGTATCAGATTTATTTAATTTTTGTGTTTGAGTAGAATAGCCAGAGATCAAAACAGCCCAAACACATGGTCTGCTGCTTAGTGTTTTCATGTCCCTCCAAAGAAATATTTGCATGTGTGTTTCTGTAGTATTTTTAAGCCTGTTATTTGAGTTGGTTTTTCATTCTTGTTTAGAACTTTATTTTCTGAAGCCCTTTCCAAAGCAGTGGATTGATAGTAAGCATGCAGTGCTCATTCACCCCTCCAATTTTCCGTAGGTGTGAAGCAAGCTTGCTGTGAGTTTCTAGAAAGCCAGCTGGATCCATCAAATTGTTTGGGCATTCGGGATTTTGCTGAGACACACAATTGTGTTGATCTAATGCAAGCTGCAGAGGTCTTCAGCCAGAAACATTTTCCAGAGGTGGTTCAGCATGAAGAGTTTATCCTCTTAAATCAAGAAGAGGTTGAAAAGCTCATCAAGTGTGATGAAATTCAGGTAAAACCTGAAAAGTACCATTACTGTGCAAAGCATTGAAGTAAAACATTGAAACCAGTCAGAAATTAGTCCATACTCCTAGGGTGGACTTCTCACACGGTTCCTGAATTTGAAATTTAATTTCCAAGAAGCTTCTTCTAACTTCTTAGCCATGCAATCTGAAATTGATCAGTAACATGTAGCTTCTAGGTAAGAATTTATTGTCACACAAGTGTTTCTTGGAAGTAAGGCAATCACAGTTAGTTACCTCTGCAGAGTTCTTGTTCCCTTGTCTCCTCCTGTCCTGGCTTTGGCTGGGCTAGAGTTCATTTTCTTCCTAGTAGCTGGTACAGTGCTGTGGTTTGGATTTAGTATGAGAATAATGTTGATAACACACTGACGTTTTAGTTGCTGCTAAGTAGTGCTTACACTGGTCAAGGACTTTTCAGCTTCTCATGCCCTGCCAGTGAGCAGCTGGGAGGGGGCACAGCCGGGACAGCTGACCCCAGCTGGCCAAAGGGATATTCCATACCATATGATGTCATGCTCAGTATATAAAGTTGGGGGAGCTGGCCGGGGGGCGGCAACCCGTGCTTGGGAACTGGCTGAGCATCGGTCAGAGGGTGGTGAGCAATTGCACTGTGCACCACATTTTGTGGTGGTTGTTGTTGTTATTATTATCATCATCATCATCATCATCACCATCCCTTCCTTTTCTGTCCTATTAAAGTGTCTTTATCTCAACCCACAAATTTTGGTTTTTTCCCAATTCTCTCCCATATCCCACTGTCAGGGTGGGGACCAAGCGAATGGCTGTGTGGTGTTTCGCTGCCTGCCAGGTTAAACCACAGCAGCCCTTTCCCTGGAGGAGCTTTCAGAGGTTAGAAAGACAAGTTGTCTCAATGCCTACATTTCAGAAATGCCCCCAAGACTTTAACATCTATTCATAGACCTTTGCATGCTACTCAGCAGCACAGGAATGCATGTGTTATCCCAGGCATTTGGGTGTCCTCTACTTTTACAAGCAGCAGAATGCATGATGGTGCAGGGTAGCCTGACTCTTCGGGGAGTTGTATGCAGATTTTGTTCCCTTAAGGTTTGTTTATGAAGGATTTACTATTTGGCTGGAACCTGTCAAATACTTTTTCCATATTTTCTATGAATATATATGGTCTTAAGAATTTAAATAAGTTGGATTCCTTAATAATGGGGAGAGGAGTTGGTTTGTTGTTTTTTTTTTGAGATGGACTTTGTCGAGACTTGATGTTTGCTTCTGTTCTAAGTGAAGTGATTGAAACAATCACTACTCAGAGTTCACAGTAACCTGAACTCTTAGAAGCAAACCAAAGTAATCTCTCTAGTGGAATTCCTGAAAAGCCAATACAGGGGTAGCCAGAGGAGGATTCTTGATGTATGCCTTGCAAGTCTGCTGTGAAAGTGGCCTTCAGCCAAGCTGACATCCTCTTGTTAATAAGTCTGTTTGACAAAGAGCATGCAAGATAGCAGTGAAAGACCCTGGCACGGGCTGAGATCTGCAGTGGAGAAAGGCTGGGGGTGTTTGGTGTTTAACAAGCTGTAGCCTTAATGCTGTGAGGGTTTGAGTTTTTGTGGGTTGTGGTGAGTACTGACATAACACTTCTGGACAGTGAAGAGGAAATAATGAGGAACTTGGGAATTACCCAGCCAAACTAATCAGATGATCTACACAGGCAAAGTAAAATACATTGTGGATTGGAAGGACTGATTCAGGCCTTGCAGACACCCGGTGAGGTGTGCGTTCATTGTAGTACCTTAAGAAGGTGAATGAAGCAGATCTAGCTGTTGCTGTGCCAGTGCAGAGGTGATGTGCTGTATCAGAGGGTTCTGAGGGAGCACCCTCAGAAAATCCCCTGGCTGTTCAAGAAGTATAATGGCAGGTCCTCACTGTAATGCTGTGTTTAGTTCTACATTTCACAAACAACAAAACTGTTAAATATGACAGTCAGTTTGGGAGGGGATAAAATGATGTGGGATTATTGCATTTGTGGAGGAGGTGGGGAAAATTGGAAACAATGAAGTAATCTGCTCTCCTTTTGTGAGTTCTAATTGTTTTTCCCTGTAACTCAAATAGAAAGAGGCCATTTGAAATTACACTGTAACAAAGATAAACCAATGGCTTGGAAGAATTCCTTTACGTAATTAACCTCTGTGGCTCCCTGCTTCAGAACATCTGCAACAGACAGCTTCAGACTGAACTTCAAAGTGTACCAGTCATAGCTCGGTGGGAAGGCTCAATCCTCTTATTACAGTATCTCCTTTTATCTTCATATTTCATAACAGTTAACAGACCTCATGATAATAAATTCATGTCTAATTTGCTTTTACGTTGAATGATCTGAAGACGTGCAAAAAGAAAACCAAGACTAAATAATATATTGTAGAGCTTTTTACATTCTTTCGCTTTTGGTAATCAGAGATGTCCAAAGCACCTGAGGTTCTCTAAAAATATCAAATCTAGATGGTTTAGTCAGGGTAAGCTCTGGAAGTGGTGTAAGCAGCAGCACATGCTGGTCCTAAAGAGAGAGAGAAATAAACTAGGCAGAACAGTGGCATTCATGTCCTGGGGTTCTCCACTCTGAAATCCAGTTGTTTATATTTTCTTAAATGTGGGTTGAAATAAAAAAAAAACCTTAAATGTACCTGGTATGGCTTGGGTGTTAAAAGGGGCAGTGCATGGGCACAGGGCTGCAAGAGGTGAAGCGAGACACTGTTCCGTAAAAAGGAAACATGATTCCGATCATCTCTATGATGGTACTTTGCGTTTTGCAGGACCGTAACTCCCACTCTGCTGAGAAGTTACAGCCTGTCACTGGGCTCTCTTGAAAAGTGGTGGCTCCCAGCTTCTGGCTCTGCTGTGTACCATAAAGCTTACTTTTCTGGCACTCGCACTGCCAGTTGTTGATCTCAGCTGTGAGGAAAAAACAAATGCAGTTTTAAGGAAAAGAAAATGAGGGAATTTCATAGTGCTTGTAAATACAGCCCATGGGTATTTCCATAACAAACTCTTGCTTGAAATGTGCTGGTCTCTTGCTAGCTGTGAAGCAGTGTCAACAGCCTGGAAGTTGTCTGTTCCACAGCAGTTGCTGAAATGTTATCCTGTACTTTGATCAGTGAGTGTCTCCTTTTTCCAGGTGGACTCTGAAGAGCCAGTTTTTGAGGCAGTTATAAACTGGGTGAAGCACTCAAAAAAAGAACGGGAAGCATCGCTGCCAGAGCTGCTGCAGTACGTGCGCATGCCGCTTCTGACCCCCCGCTACATCACAGACGTCATTGACACCGAGGTATCTGCAGCCGGGGCCAAGGACACAGAACACCTGGGAGCCAGTATCTGTGTGCGATTGCCATGTTCCCTGGTTAGACTCCTGCTGTCCTAACAAAACATGTTAAAAGCTGCTTTCTCTGCTGATGCTTTGTGATGCTGACACTGTGGAGTTGTCCCTGTTCAGCTGGAGTGCCCACTGTTTTACTCAGAAGTAGCTTGCTGTGCCAGCAGTTGCTACTTTTCAGCTGGGAGGGCGCCCATCCAGAGCAATTAGTCAGTTGTCTCCTGATATATCTAACAAGTGCTTTCTGCCTCTCATTCGTAAGCGCTCGCAGGTCTCCTTCTCTAGGCTGGAGGCTGCTGGCGTGCAATCCTAGGGAGGAAATGGCTCCTCAGAAATTGTTTCAGGTGCAGATGGCAAGCAGGTACCTTTGAATGAGAAGGATAACAGCTGCGTAGATCCAAAGCCCACACACAAGTCAGAGCCACGTCTAATGCTGCTGCTTTGTGTGGCTGGGGTGTTGCAGAGGCAAACCAAAATGGGGATGATGATAAGAGATAATTAAGCTTTTGCAATGGAAGTTTAATTCCAAACAGGAAGTGATGCTGACGCTATGCAAGGTTTGACAGAAAGGCACAGAGAAGTTCAAACCAGAATTCTGGTTTGATGTCGATGTGAGGTAATCAGTGGTTACTACCCCTTGTCACCTGACAGATGCTGAATGTTGAATGACAGACTTCTCTACATAGAGAAATGGCTGATTTGGCAGCATTCATCTCTAATGTGATATAGTTGTCTCCTTTTATGGATGTTCTTAAATAAGGGCAACTAACAGGCAGTTAAGTTGCCCCAGAGCTAAAATGTGTTTAGTGAGATTGTTATGGTCCACTTTAAACTGAAACTGTTCCAAAACCAGACTAAGACAGTGTATATACAGGGCCTTAGCTTTCTTACTGCACAGGATGGCCTCTCCAGACTGGAGGTGACACACACTGATGGGTTATCATCATCTTGGGACAGCATGGAGTGTTGTCCCTGTGTGGCATCATCTGCTTTGAACACCGCCTTCTTGCACAAGCAGCGAGAACTTGTAAAAATAAATCTTAACTTATTGCAGCAGTATATAGCACCAAATACCCAGAGGAAACTGAATGCTGAGCATTCAGGGAGGGTGATTACATGGCGTTATGCAAGCAGACAAGACTGTCCTTGAGCTGCAGCGTCCCCCACTTCTTTTAAAGAAGACCTTACTGCTTCTCTAGTCTTTTCACAGCTCCATGTCCCATGTGCACAGGGATCAAGCTAATAGATCCAGTGAAACTGCTTCGTTGTGCTTTGCTCCTTGTTTCTTCTTTGATGGCAGGTACATGCTGAGAGTTGATTATGTGGGGCAGATCCAGCCAAACTGATTTCAAGTTTCATTGCCAGTCTCCCTTCTCAGACATACTTCTGCTGGCCTAAATGTAGCAGAAGTGGCTTTTCCTTAGTTGTCCAGTATGGTTATTTTCATTATGAAACCTGCAGTGCCAGACTCTGTGTGAGAACTGAGCCCTGTCTTTTCAGCTGCAGTCCTGTCTTGTCTTTGCATTTCCTTGCGTGCAGCATTTGCACCATGACACTGCTAGCCACAACCTGCACACAAGTTATTTTAATGCTGTCTCTACTGACAAGAGTTGGCTTAGGACAGTTCTTATGAGGGATCTTAAAATGCATTGCATGTATCAGTGACTCATGTTTTTCTTCAGCCTTTTATACGATGTAGTCTGCAGTGCAGAGACCTCGTAGATGAAGCTAAGAAATTTCATCTTCGGCCCGAGCTCCGGAGTCAGATGCAAGGACCCAGGACAAGAGCACGTCTAGGTGAGCCGCAAGGGAAAGGACACTGAGAAGGTCTGGGGCATTGGAAGATATTGTATTATACACCATGTCTAGTGCCTGGTAGTTCCACTGAAGCGCTTCACAGCAGTAACTTGTCGATCCACAGTCCCCAGTGGCACAGAAAGGGGACTGGAGCAAAGGACAGAGGTTCGTTTTTTTCAGAGCACAATTGCTTAGTGGCAATGTGGGGATTAGGTGGTTGCCTTTAATCCTAGGCCTCTGCTGTAACCATAAAACGAGTTTCCTGAGTTGTTGGTGCCTCCAAATATGTTTGTATTGGCATGCAGCTGTCCAGATAGTGTGGGAAGGGTTTGTTCCTGTCTTGAAAAGGTAGGTATCAGTGTCAGAAACAAAAAGCTGTGAGGTGAGACAGCTGTGTTACAGTGAAGATAAGTTTTCAGCAGGGAGTCTGAGAGGGGAGGGCACAAGGAGGGAGATGGAGAGGTCCCTCTTTTCTTTCAGAGGTACTTTTTGGGTTTTTTTTTTCCCCTAGTCTTGTTAAGGCAAATAAGTTATTATTTCTTCCTCTATTTCAGTAACTCCTACCACGCAGAGTCACTGAAGTGTTGGGAAAATGCTTGGCTTAGGACTTCAAGCACTTGAGGGCAACATAAACAGTAGGAATGGCCTGCAGAAGAAGGAAAAGTATTTTACTGGCTTCTTCATGACTGAGGCCGTTCCCCATCTGATGCCACTTCTCTTCAAACTTTGGACTGTCTCTGCCATGCCTTTATCGTGGGCGCACTCGCAGGGCACAGCCATCGGTGCTAGCACAGACCGCCCTTCCTCCAAGTAAACATCCCTGCGTGTTCTCCAGTGCTGCTGCTTGCGTAGTGGAGAGGGACCCTAAAAAACCCTTCATGGCCATTTCCTGTTATTAACACTGTTTTAAGGGACAGAAAGCAGTTTATTCGCTAAAGGAGGAGGGCAAATTAGGTTTGTCAGAGAGACCCATTGATCAGATTTTTTTGGCCTGAAGGGAATGTCGCTGTGATGTGGTTTGATGTCCAGCATAGTCCACATGTCTCCTGTTTTTCTGGGAGTATCCTACATCCATTTTGGTGACATGCAGTTCCGCTCAACCTGTCGTTTCAGAAAGACAATTCATTTTGTTCTGAGTTGAAAAGCTTCACCTGGTAAAGGAGACATCACAAAACCGTTCTATTGTTTAGTTATACAGGCAAAAACTGTGCACCTTATTGCTAAGGTTCATCTTTTGGATTCAGCCCTACCTTTTTTAATTGATTCAATACTATCTGCTATCAGCAATGCTCTTGTCATGTGTCACTTAGAAAGTTAGCACACAACTTGATCACAGTTTATATCAGATAAACTGAAACTATTGCACTTTTAGCTGTCAAACTGTACCAGGAGGCTTTCCAAGTTGTCAGAGCTCTTTTGTGACTCTTTATTCAGTTATTCTTTTATATTATTCTCCTTCATCTGAGGTGGCAGCTGGTTTGCTTTGTGACAGACAGGGTCTTGTTAAATCTTTGCTGCTCAGCATCCAGTACTTCTGCAATGAAAAGGTGGACAGTTCTAAACTCTAGTAAAACTCCCTGTTGCAGAAAGGGCCCAAGGGATTCAGGGAATGCTCATATATTTTTAAAAGTATGATAGAAACCTACCACTAAGGCAATCATTATACGGGAAGTTAAAACTTTCCAGGTCACAAGTCTTATTTAACTCTCAGGGAGAAAACAAGAAGAATTCAGGGACAGTCTCAGACAAAAGAAAGTAGAGGAAAGGCAACTTTGAAATAAAATACATAAGACTTAAGAGACAATTCATGTGAAAGTATTTCATTAATTTTTCAGGCTTCAGTCAGCCTGTCTTGTTTCTCAGTGAAATGGTGAACAAAGGTGCCATCTGGTCTGGATGTTGTTTGCAAACGAGGGGAGAAGGCTGTGTTTTGTGAGGAGGCTGCAGGAAGCAGCCATCCTCCTTCAGCTTTTATGGGGTGCAAAGAGGTTTGAAAAAAACCCAAACTTTAAAATATATTATTGAGCCAACTTCAGCACCTAACTTAGCCAACTTGTCTTCTCAGAGTCCCTCTAACATTAGGAGGAACAGCCCTCCAGTAGTCAGATCTTATCACCTGATTTAGTCTTACTAGCACACACCCTGGAAGAGTTTCTCTCTTCCTCCCTGCTGAGGATAGAGGGAGTCCAGGTGACTGTACCCAGGTTAGGTGCCATCAGAGTAGTGATGAAAACAGGGATTTAGAGGGACTTGTTGCACCAAGGAAGGCTCAGAGGTTCTCCAGGTGATTCCCTTGAGGTGACCTTTTGGTTGTGAAGAGATTGACTTGACTTTGCTCTCCCTCTTTGCTCTAGGAGCTAATGAAGTCCTGCTTGTAATCGGCGGCTTTGGCAGCCAGCAGTCACCCATTGATGTTGTGGAGAAATATGACCCGAAGACTCAGGAATGGAGCTTCTTGCCAGTAAGGGACCATTTTTGACCACCACTGGGTTGAACAGGCTGTGATAAAACACTGATCCTGTGGCACCAGCTATATAACATTCCTCTTTGGGCTATCCTTTGTGTTCTGCTTAGAATTTCTGCCATAAATTCCTTAGGGTTGCTGAGGTTTACGTAGCAAATGCTGAAACCACATTTGCAGATTTGCTAAGTAAGCTTTGTGTAATAGGTGGTTGTCACATTTCTAATCAGATGAGTCTACAGAGACCCACATCTTTGTTGTGGGAGTAAGAGCTATCATGCTTCTTATTGAAGGGGTGTTGAGCTTTGAGGTTAGTGATGGTAATTGAAATGTCAGTAGGAACAGCAAAGTCAGTCCTGCTTTCAGGCGGGCTGCATGATCTCTCTGGTTTCATTGTTTCTGAGCATAATGTCATAGTAAGGATGAGAGAATTCCCACACTGAGGGCTATTTCTACCCAAATTTAAAATCTCCTTTATCTGTGTGAAATGGTAGAGAACTGCCCCTTCTTTAATATTGCTAGTCACAGAAGATCCTCTATCACCTGGTGTCCCAAAATTCTGTTCTTTTTTGGAGGCTAAAAGCTTCAGGTATTTTCATCAACTATTCCGAGTCTCCACATTTTCCCAGTAGCAGTCTCTGCAGAGAGCCAGTGGGAGGCACACAAACCCCCGAGATGCATCAAAATTCAGTAGCGGTGTAAGATAAATGACATTTAATGCAAAATACTTTAGTGCAAAGAGGCCTGGCCATGAGAAGAGAGCATGGCAGAGAGAGAGTACAGGCAGAGGAAGGCAGGCGCAGTCAAGTATTTCAGCCAGGGCAGTATTCTTTAAATCCATAGTGCTGTTTGTCTCTGTGGTAGTGGGCCTTTTTCCAAAAGAGCAGCAAAAGAGGATGGAAGAACAGTGGTTGGTCTCCATGCATCAGTGTTATTTCCCCTCCTAGACCTTCTTATTCTTTTTGCTGTTTTAGAGCATCACCCGTAAGAGGCGCTATGTTGCTACGGTGTCCCTGCATGATCGGATCTATGTGATTGGGGGGTATGATGGTCGGTCTCGTCTCAGCTCGGTGGAGTGCTTGGATTATACATCAGATGAGGATGGTATCTGGTACTCCGTGGCTCCGATGAATGTACGGCGAGGCCTGGCGGGAGCCACAACGCTTGGAGGTATGTCCTGGTCACTGTCCTGACAGGGCGGTTCAGCCTGTTCAGTTCTCATCCTGAAACTCCCTGAGCTGGTATGTGCAGAGTGGGATGGCTCCGAGGGAGGAGGTGAGTCTGAAATTCTGGCTTCTCATCATTTGGATGTAGAAATGGAAAATTTGCCCACATATCCTGAGAGGAGCTCTGCCTCCACTTCATTCTTACAGCATGTGTCTGTGCGTTGAGGGAAAGGAACTCTATGAGGGATTATGGAGTGGGAAGCTCTCGGGGTGGTGATAGTGTCAGGTGAGCATGGGACACCAAGTACAGCAATAACCATCCAGCACTGGAGAGAGGCTGAAACTGGAGCACGTGCAGAGGAGGATTCTTAGGACAGACCTGGAAGAAGAAAACTACTGAGCAAACCAGAACACTTCAGCTTGCTTATGCTGGCAAAGTAAAGGCCAAGAGGGAATATGATTGTTCTCTACGAGTATAACTCGGCATGAGAAGGAAATGGGCAGTATGAGAATTGAATAGGAACAAATGGCTGTAAACAGGCCAGGGAAGAGTTAGTGTGGAAATGAGAGGAAGTTTTCTAGCCATTAAAATAGCAGTTATTCTAATTAGTATTCTGTGCTTTAATGCATATATTAGACTATCTTCTTAATAATGAATTCATTTAGATTGTTAATAATCTATTCTAGCTAAAATTCTCTTAAAAATGCAGCTGCTTTGATGATGGTGGATTTGTGAAAGTGTTGCATGAATTAGGTTATCCAGCATAAGGGGCTGATCTTGATGATCCAGACATGTCTTTTGGATATGCTTTCCTTTTGCTACCTGTGCGTTTACTACCTTGTAAGCACTTACTTTGGGGAGATGCTGACAGGATGCTAGTGATAGGCAGGGTTTGGGCATAGCAGTGTTTCGGTAGGTTCTGCAGCATGAAAAAAAATAACTGGGGTGTGTGTGTTCTCTTTAATCCATCAGCAAGAAGCAGATTTAAGGGCCAGGTGAGTTTTGTGTTTGATTAGTTTGTTGGGTCTGTGAGCAGGCTAATGCAGTGAGCTACGGTGAGGAGGCTGGGCTTGTCTTAGCTTTGAATCTGCTGAGATCTGTAGTTGTTCCTGTATTTTGCAGTCCATGTTGTAGGCTTGCTCCATCTGTGAGGGCCTTCTTGCTCCACATGCATGCTTCATGCTTAACTTGCTGAGTCCAACCTCTGTCTAACGTTGCAGACATGATCTATGTTTCCGGTGGCTTTGATGGAAGCCGACGTCACACCAGTATGGAACGATACGACCCGAACATTGACCAGTGGAGTATGCTGGGAGACATGCAGACAGCACGGGAAGGAGCAGGGCTTGTTGTAGCTAATGGAGTAATTTACTGCCTCGGTAGGTACCCTTAGGACCTCTAGGCATCCTGCAAATACTTCCTTTTTACAGAAATGACAGTGCAGATGCTGTCTGTGGGGAGCACTGATTATGTCCAGGTTAGAAGAGAAGATTTAACTTCACTGCACTGGGCACTGCACAGCTCTGTCAGCAAATGCAGCCTGTTCTCACCATCACAATGGCTTAGGCTGGAGCTGACATATAACTACAGTAAATGCTGTCAGAAGCAAACTGGACACAGTCATCCTGTATTTGAGGGGTGGCTGAAGCATGGCGGAAGCACTAGGGGAAGCTAGCAGTGCCAGCTGAGGTTTGCAGGGAGTAGGCAGTGGCTAAGATGCCCTA
Organism: Anhinga rufa; assembly: GCA_013400875.1. Classification (NCBI taxonomy): domain Eukaryota; kingdom Metazoa; phylum Chordata; class Aves; order Suliformes; family Anhingidae; genus Anhinga; species Anhinga rufa. The sequence continues at coordinate 34,500 of VZTV01013564.1, read as the reverse complement.
GAGATGCTACAGGACAGAGGGTGCATCTGCTCTACTCAAAGCAATGTTGGCTGTAGTCTCCAGAAATGTGTGCTGAGCTGTATGTCTTCTAGCTCCTTTCTGCAGCACTCATTTCATTTTCAGACACCCACACCTGCTGTGAATACAGTGAGAGTGCTAGAGGGCAAATCACCCTGGAGACTTCAGTAAGCTTGTTCTATAGATATGCCTTCTGGGCCCCAGAAAAGGCAGGCCCAGCACTGTACCCACATTTGTTACAGTCCTGTTCCTAGGAAGTCACAGACATTGGACACTGGTTTATGGGTTTCACTTCCCTCTCCCAAATTCTTCTTCCTCACGCTGTCCCCCAGAGGCAGATGCCAGCACACTGCTCCTTTGCTGAAGCTGCACAATGAGATTTCTTAGTATCCTCTTGTGAAACAGCTCTTTGAGACATCCCAGCCTACACTGTGTAGCCCCAAGGCATCAGCTGACAGCTGCAGCACACAGACCCTGAGCCAGCACCAGGTCTGGAAGCTGTACATCTGCTTTAGCAGGACAGCATCAAGATCGGCATCAGCATGCTCAGAGGCAGCTCTGGGCAGAGTGGTGCTAACCTGGTTGTACTGGTTTGGAGAGGTGATGCTCTCTCCCAGCACAGCCCTGTGCAGTGCAGGGGCAGAGCTTGCTCTGGGCTGGCTCCAGTCTGGCAGTGCAAGCTGCAGAGATCCCATTAGTTCTGCCAGCTCCGGCATATTGTGAGTTGTGCTGATTGCAGTGCAACACTGCACTAAGGATGAACCAGGCTTGTCATTGCTCTCTACACAGAAAACATTTTCCAGAAGTCAGACCCATGGTTTGCTCCTGTATTTGTTTCAGGTGGCTATGATGGGTTGAACATACTGAACTCTGTAGAGAGGTATGATCCCCACACTGGACACTGGACAAATGTCACCCCAATGGCCACTAAGCGCTCAGGTAAGAGCCCACGGTGTCTTGAGGTCAAAACGTTTTGTGCTGCACTGAGGAAGCAGCCACTGCTGGCTTGTCCTGCTGCCCTGGAGGATGTTGGCTGACTCCAGTGGGTGGTTTGGCTTTGAGAAGGGGTGATTTTAGGATATGCTGACTTAAATCCCCAAGAGAGAGATTAATTTTTACATGCCTGATGTCTCCATCCCATGCTAACATATATAGAGGAATGTGTGTCTGGAATTATAGGTTATAGGGAAGGAGAGGAAGTCTTATGTCACTTCCATAACTAGGAACTGTTCACAGCTTGCAGAAAAGCTAGCAAGGAACAAACTACAGACCAGTTTGCTAAGTCGGTGCTCATCAGCTGCACAGGACACAGCAAAGGCAGGACGCTCTAGCAGGCTGCTCCTTCACCTGCACTCTGTTCTGTGAAATGCTGGGCCTCAGCTCCTGGGGCAGCACGAACACAGAGAGCAGCACTGCCAGAGCAGCGTCACGCTGCAACAGTCTTGTGCTAATGACTTGAAACATGGTGCAGTCGCACATCAGTTATCCTCCACCAACTCGTAGTTTGTCTTCCCTGCTTGGTGCCCTATCTGAGCTTTAAGTTTGACAGCTCTATCCAGGAGAAAAATACAGCTTAAATACTACTTTTGGAGTAACTTTCTGTCTCAGCTTTCCTTCATTTCTCAAAGGAGCTCCTGTGGGGCTTGTGCAGCTCCTGTGTGCTCAAGTGTTGGCCCTCTGCTATTGCATTGCACCTCAGGCCACCTGCTCCAGACCTTCATGGCCGTGCTAGCAAGCAGCTGTGACTTTGCTCAGCCACATGAGGATGGGCAGGATGCTCAGTGTCTCCACAGCTTTGTGGTTCTGCTGTGCTTACTGGCCCTCTTTCAAAACCCTTTTGAAGTTGCTTTTTCTCTAGTTCTCTCAATAAATATCCTTTACAATTAGCCTATGCAGCATTGTTTCTCTTTGTTCTCTGCTGCAGGGTTCTTGTTTAGGGACATATGCTGGTTACTCAATTAAAACTGGTCTCTGTTCTAAAAACATTTAAGCTTTCTTGTGCCTGCAGTGGCATTCACCAAAACCCCAAGCTTTAAATATTTACTTCTGTGACAGGGCTATTCCTGTTAAGTGTGGGTTGGAAAGTATTTCCCATATGCCAAGAATGGATTTGATTTAGAAGTTGGTCGCATTCCACATCCAGGAAGACCCCACATACAAACACATAATAAAATCTGTGGCTTTTCCTACATCAGAGGCAACATGCAAGACCTATCCATGGATCTCTAGAAAGCTTAAGGATGAGATGACTTTCCCCAAGTGGTCTGTTGTGTGCACCAGAGAAGATGGCTTCTGGCAAGACCAAAAGCAAAGAGTTCAAGGGGAAAGCCTTTTATAAGAAGCATTTCCAAGGTCCATGCTAGCTTCCCACAAGACTCACAGGCTTTTGGTAGCCATGCCTTGGCCCACAGAGCAGGTTCCTCAGTGCCACAAGTGAACAGGAACATTGTGAGGCTCTTGACACCAGCACTGGCTCAGCCAGGTTCCTTCCTCAGTGCTGTGACCTGGAGCACTGAGGTCTGAAATGGGGGTGTGCCCAAGAACATTTTTTGGCCCAGGTTTTTGTGCTGCTGCTCTGTGGTACTAACACCACAAACTACTAGTAGCTTAGATACCAGCTGCACTTGCCACCTCCATCTTGGTATCAGTTCCAGTCCATCCATCCTGGTGGCCTTGGACCCTGTAGGACTTCTTTTGCCCTAAGGCTTTGACACCCTTTCTAGAGCTGTCTCCTTGCAGGTCTTTGAATTCCAAGAAAGACTAGGACTAAAGTCTTGCCTTTATTCATGGAGGTTGTCTCTTCCTTGTTTCTCTTCATATCCTAGGACAGATGCTGGAGGTAGGCCACCCCTCAGAAACCGTTACCATATTGGATTGCTAGACCCAACCTCCCTGACTAGGCTTTGGTCTGGTCTCTCTTCTCAGCCAAAGTCTTCCTCGCAGAAGCTATCAGAGGGGCCATCAGGGCAGCTGGCCATTCCCAGGTGTTTTGGTGCTCTCAGCAAGGACAGACAGTGAAAGTGAGGTTGTATTTAGTAGAACAGAAAGTCTCTACCCTGTTTGTAGAAGAAACAGATTGGTACCCAAGAGCAGCAGGATAGTTGGCTTGTTTCCTTCGGGATATTCGTCAGTGCACCATGTTGATGGTGACAGCCTCACTGCTCTCGAGATGCAGCTCGAAGCAGCATCGGCTGTTGGCAAGAGCACCTAAGGCCACTAAGTGCGTTGTTATCTTGCTGTGTTCTCTGGTGCTTTACCTGAAGGGGGCCACAGATGACAAACAGAAGCTGGCAGAGGTTTATTTTCTGCTGTTGTCATAAATTCCCCATTGGGCCAACTGTATTATTGATTGCTTTTACTGGGGCAGGCGAGAACAGCTGTTCAGACAGATGCCTCAGCCGCTTACGCCTCTGTGACTGTGCAGTGGACACCAGTTTTCATTTCCCTGCCTCCCAGAGGAGCAATGTCAAAGAAATCCCTCCTCCAGCTTCACGTGGAGCATCATCATTCTCCTTGTAATGGCCAGGGGCTGGGTGACACAAGGGAGCAAGAAACACCAGAGGAACCTGTCTCTGGTGACAGAATCCCAGCCAGTCATCTGCCAGCAGAGCAAGCCTTGTTCATGGGGTCACGGCATCTTTCAGCCAAGGTGAACATCTCACGTTGCTACTGCTGCCCTGGCTGCAGTGTTGCTCAGTCCCCCTTACGCCAGAGACTGAGCAGCATTTGGTAGAGTTACAGGTTTTCATGTATCATATTGGAGACAACAACAGCAGAAGACACTGGGTTGTGACAGCTCTTTTGTGGGAGATATAAACATTAGAAAATGTCCTCTGAAGAGGGAGGAACTGACCTAGTTCAGCCTTGTAACAGTGAGCCCTGGGCACGGTGCTGACGGTGTCGCTCATGGGTGTAACTGTGCCGCCTTCTCTCTCTCCAGGGGCTGGAGTGGCTCTGCTGAATGACCATATTTATGTAGTTGGTGGGTTTGATGGGACGGCACATCTCTCCTCCGTGGAAGCCTATAATATTCGCACTGATTCCTGGACAACTGTAACAAGCATGACAACCCCCCGCTGCTACGTGGGGGCCACCGTGCTGCGGGGAAGGCTATATGCAATCGCTGGGTAAGCAGCTGCCCTGGGCTGGAGAGGGAGATGCCCTGCGTGTCTCTTTGCTGGAACAAGTGAGTTTAGGTGACGCAGCCTGCTGCCCTGTGGCAGCTGGCCTCTCCTCGCATTTACATTTCAAGCTTTATGAGAGGAGACAGCCTCCAGAGTCACCATGCCCAACCTAAATAGGCAGCGTGACAGTCCAGGGCCAAGACAGGCAGGAGAGCAGCAGCAGACAGCAACAGGGAGCCCAATGCAGTGGTTTTATTTCAGTCTATCCCTGCTGTAGGCAGCTGTCCAGCCTCCCAGGAAGGGCTCTGAACACCTCAAACTCTTCCTTCAGCAGCATCCCTTACCTGTAACTTTCTGTCCTTGCAGATACGATGGCAACTCACTCCTGAGCAGCATTGAGTGCTATGATCCTATCATTGACAACTGGGAAGTGGTAACCTCCCTGGGGATGCAGCGCTGCGATGCTGGAGTCTGCGTCCTTCGGGAGAAGTGATCTGGAAGGAGCTTACAAAGAAGAACATCCTAAAAAGTCTCGGCTGGAGGACGAGTCCCAAGTGATTTGCAGTGACTGTTCCTGAGAGTTGTGGATGCTGTGGAAATAGGCACGAGAACAGCAGCTTTCTGTGCTGCTTTTGATTAGAGCATGTGCATAAATGTGTTATCTCAGCAGTCATTTGAAATCGGGGGCTCTATGTGAAGCTGGAGAAAGGTGGTGAAGTAGGTCAGGAGAAGCTGCATTCTCTGCTGTTCCTGTGGCTAAGTCTATTGGCAGAGCAGAGATGCCCCCAGCCTTGGCATCAGCCAAGCCTGGTGAATGCTTCCAAGGACATGTACATACAACTAGGTGGTCTCTTCAGCCACTGCAGGACCACGCAGGTCCTCTGGTTGCTCTCAGCCATGTGGATGTGTGAGGGTGAATCCAGCTGCTCTTATGTTCCAGCTTCAAATCATCTTGTATATACTGAATGTTTAAAGTGCTCCTCAAGCACAGATCAGTGCAGAGCCAAATTGAGTGAGCATGTGTAAGGGGGTCCTGTGCTGTAGCTGCGTCAGCAGGTTCTTCACAGGTCTGCACACAAAACGAGTTGCAGATTAAAACTGTCAACTACTGAGACCCAAAAGCCTGAGGCTACAGGGGAAAAAGCTCATTGCCTGGTGTAGAAGCAGATCTGCTGCATTTGTGCTCTGATCAGGGGGCTCAGCAAGGTTCATCACATCGTATTTCCCTCGAAAAGCTTGACAGACCCAGCTGCAAAGCACTGCAATTTCTGGCAGCAGGAGCCTTGCTGTGGTGTGGCAGTGCCTTTGTTCCCACCCCTGTGGGGAGGTCACCTTGCAGAGGCTGAGGCCCCCAAAGTAGGGACACAATTGCTACCATCTGTGTAGATCTTGCTGGTGAGTGACTGGGGTTCGTCCCTGGACAGACCTCTGTCAAGCACACCCACGTCAGCCTTTTGGTCAAGTTCATTGTGTTGATTTTCCTTTTCTCTAGGATTTTTCTGCTTCCAGGGCTATTTTGGAGTGACATCCAGGATTCCATTTTGCCCTTTGTTCTCAGCTGTTTGTTCCCCTGCCACATCCTCTTACACTAGCTATCCTTCGCCTGTCCCACGAACCTCAAGTGAGAGCTTCATCACTGGCTCACTAGAGCACTCTCTCCTCAGCATGTCTCCTGCCTTGCTGCGTTTCTGGGAGCACAGGCTCTCCTCCGCCATCAGCTTAGCCCCCACAGTGCCTGGGCTCCGTGTAGTGCTGCTCGTTGAGCTTACTGCTGACTCCTTGCTTGGGGGACAGGGTGGGATCAGGGACGTGGTAGCATGACTTAATTATGCACTTTCAGTCAACGCTCTGACCTGCATCTGTTTCTATCACACAAGTGTTCTGTGGTTTTGTTTCCTATGTTTATTTTTTAATGAAAATATAAAGAATAAAGTATTTCCTGAGCCAGTGGGAATTTAGCTTCTGTTCTCTACCTTCAAGACATTTGTCTCACTACCGTGTGGAGGGTATGTACAAACCCTGTGCGAGACCAGGCAGCCACCTTCAGCTGTGCTTCTGCCCTGCAGCTTCAGTCTGGTAGTAAAAAACAACTGCTCCATCTGTTGAGAGCCACAGCACAAAAACCTGTCGGGCCTGGAGGACTTGCTAACTGGGGGTGAATTTGTTGCAAGATCTGCTTGGGAAGAGTGTGGCAGCAGAGATGAGGAAAAAACTGTGATAGTACTGTTATAATAGAGCCTGCAGTTGCAAAAAAATAACAGCTCCTTTGTCCACCATGGAAATGTGGGATGAATGGAGCCCAGTATCCGTTTGTCTGTCAATGGTGCAGCTACACATTACCTCTCCAAAACCTTCTGTAGATTTCAAGGCAAATTGCAGCGTCCTGCCCCAGCAGCCTTCAATGACTCTGAATGCTCTCCCCACTGCCTGGTCCCCTAGTCAACACCTGACCCATTGTTTCAGATTTCAGAAAGCCTCTCCTGAAACATCTCCCTCAGGATGAATGTCTCTGTTATTCTTTAGCCAGTGAGAAGAATGTGTGAGGAACCAAAAAGGTACGAGGACCTGCTTGGGAGAGTGCAGTATTCGCAAAGAAGCACTCACTGATTTTGTACATGGATCCGTCTTGCCCCACGCACCTCTGACACCACAGGGAGGTGGGCATGCAGAGGGTGAGTTTCCAGGCTCTGGTACCGAACCTGGAGTTGTCAGTAGCTCCTCTTTAGCTTTCCGACCAGCCCTGCTCTCAAGGCCTCTGGGGGGATTCAGCTCCAGAAGTGACTAGGGCTGAAAAAACACGTGCCTGGTGTGTGGTTCTGCTGAAGCTCAGCAGACTAAAGCGCCAGCATCGGAACTGGGTCACAGCAGGACATGACCCTATTGACAGTGGCCAGCAGACCCCATCGCTGCCTTTCCAGAACAAGATGAACTGAAGGATTTGAAGAGGAATTGGCATTTCCAGCTAGATAATGAACATGAACCTTCAAAATGGTCTGCATCTTGCATAGCTGGAGATGAGAAAACATACAATCTACTGTTGAAGGTAAAACAAAGGGTCAAAATGTTCTGCTTGGAAAGAAGCTGGTATTGATTCTGGCAGACCAGAGAGTGAAGCTCTGCTCCACAAATAATCTAGGAGGAAATGCTAAAATGCAGAATTAGGCATACATTTTCAACACCAGACAGCTCCCACCCAAGAATATTAAGAATTGGCTAAAGATCCCTTTGGGTTAGTAGGCTCTTCTTTCTTGCGAAGTTTCAGAGGACTGTAACAAAGACAAGCCCATGCCAGTGACCGGCCCTGAACAACCTCCCCAGCCCAGCACAGCCTTGCACGGCAGCAGCCCTGGACCATGGGCTGGGAGGCGGCAGTGCAGCGTTGTGCCACTCAGCGGGGTTTTATGGGAAGTGGATCTTGCCAAGAAAGCTTCATCTCAAGTTAATTTGACTGGCAGGTGGTGTCCAGGTAAGTGTCGATACAACACTGTTAGCTTGCATCCTGAATGGACTTCACCTGGGCCGGGCAGAGGGCTTACTCTCCTGTCCCCCCTTCTAGCCAGGATCTTGCTCCCTACTTACTGTGTTACCACTTAAACTAGTATGTGCACACTTAGTATGATCAAGCTGACACCCTACAAACGTTGTACTTCATGGCATGCTACATTCACAGCAGGGAGGCAAGGGCCTTTGCTTCATGCCTCCTCCATTGGAGCCTCCTGCACGCAGCAAATGTGTGGGCAGGAGCAGCGCTCCCCTCAGCTGGTCACGGGAGGCAGGAGAAGTGACCCATTGGGAGGCTCTGGAGTTCTGGAGGGGGTACATGAAACCAAAGTCTCACTGCTCAGGTGCCTTTGAGGCAGCACAGGCTGCCTGGCTGTCAGGACACAGTGCACTGCCTGAGCAGGGATGGAGCTAGGGCCCCTGGCATGCTCAGTCTGGGTCATTTTTGTAAAAGTGGTGTTTGCACTTACACAAGAACAAAAGAAATCACAGAATCGAAGAATAATTGTGGTTGGCGGAGGCAATCTGGTGGTCTGTAATCCTGCTCAGAGAAGATCCAGTTTGGATCGTGTTTCTCCAGACCTTGTTCCAATGAATCCAGAGTATCTCCAAGCATGGGATCCTGGGACTTCTCTGACCCCCAAGCTGCTCTTGCTGCAGAGCAGATCTGAATGCCTGACACCAGCTACTGTCAGGCACTGTCTGTTTCTGCAGGAAACTCCTGCGCTGTGGTAGTGGAGCACTGCTGAACTGCAGGAAACCCTCTCTCTGGTGCCACAGGCACCAAACCCTGTGGAAGGAGGACACATCTCGGGCAAAGGAGGATGCAGAAACTTGACAGCGCAACCTCCTCTACAGCCAATACCACTGCCTGCACCCAGCGTTTCATAGCAGTAAGCTGAACAAAGTTGCTCAGGGTGGGAACTGGAGATGGTGGAACTGAGGACATGTAGAAATGTCCTCTTCACTCCCTGCAGCATCCCAGCACAGCACAGCCAAGCCCCCTCTGTCACCACTCTGTAGGGGAAGTCACCCTGTGGTGTCAGGACCAAGTGGTGAGGACAGGACCAAGCCTCAGCCCTTTCAGCTCACCGGAGCTGTCACGAGTGGCACAGCTGTGCCGCTGCTCCTTGGCACAGTTCCTCAGTGATCGGAGACACCCTGGCTCCTGCTCAGCCACCAGCCAAATTCGTTGCCTCTTTCAGGCAAACCAAGACCTTTCTGCAGTTGGTTTCCATGACTGGCTTTAGAGCAGCAGGTGCCCAGGGCTGCTTGAAGTAGGTGTTGCTGAGCTTCACACCACAACTTTTGCATCTGCGCCCCTCTTGGCTCCACAAGCCCCACTCTGCCTCCCCAGCACATACCCAGAGATGGCTCAGGAGCTCCAATGCCCCATATGCTGCTTCTGCCTTGTAAATACCTGCATGGTTCACAGGACCGTGGGGTTTGTGTCTACCAGCCGCACCAGCCGCTTGTGGCTCGTGGCAGGGAGCAGAGCCGAGGCTGACGATGTGGCATCCCAGACTCTGATTGCCCAGGCTGAAGCCTGAGGTGAGGAGCTGGATTCCTGATGAAATCCTGTATTTTTATTTAGTACCTTGAATATCAGTTCCCATTTCTGGTTTCTCCTGGGAGTTCTCAGGAGCAGCCAGTGGAGAGACAGTGAGGTAGAAGGAGGATGGTGTATATTTATAATAAATGGTCAGGGAAAAGCAAGAATCAAGGCTCTCCTGGGATCTGTTTTACCCCCTAAAGAAGCAGTGGCTACAATCAACAGGCCTGTTTCAATCTTTCCAATAGCGCTAACAGTGGGCCACTAGCAGCAGGTCCCAAGATCAGCACAAAACCACAGTGCCTCAGAGATGCTCAGTGAAGAGCAAGCCCAAGAGGCACTTGGGTCCCAGGACCTTGCCTCCAGCACTGCTGCCTGTAAGCACTGACACAGCCTCCTGCTTTTCCTAAGCTCTTCAGGGTCTGGCTGAGCTCTGGCTTCCTCTCCTGGAAAGCAAGGAGATGTCAGCCCTTTGCCCCTTTCAGTGCACTCTTTCCCCTCTCCTTCCCCATTTCTAAGGGGGTTCCCTCTGTACCAAGGCAGCTAGGCAAGCTGCTGCATGCAGCAGGAAAAGAGCGCAGCCCAGGCTCTCAGAAATGCTGATACAATCACTACATGCAAAATATGTGCAGCAGCTTCACAGGGAGACAATTTCCCTTTGTCCAGCACCAGCCAAGCTCTGCTTTCTCTGATGGCTGTAACAGAAGCCAAGCGTCTCCAGGTCCCTGTGCCTGGGAAGTGACTGTCCCTGATGGGCCCAACTGGCAGGCGAACAGGCTTTTGCTGCCAACTGTTCACTACCAGCTTGCGAAACAGCCCAGTTTCACACAGGGATCCTCCACACTGTACTGCCCCTCAGCCCACGCTGCCCTCCCACCCGCAGAGCAGGCACAGGAGGCTCTGTGAGGCTGCCCTCGCTTCACCCATTGCCTTACAGAGAGGCCTCCACAGCAGCTCAGGGCAGGGCTGGCGGCGAGCCTGAGCCACGGGGCACCCCCACAGCCCCAGGAGTCACCTCAGACACCGCAGGCCTGGCAGGAGCTCAGGGGCCATTTCACAGTCATGGAATCACAATTTGGGTTGGAAGGGACCTNCTCCAGCAGGTCCATGTCCTGTCTGTGCTGGGGGCTCCAGAGCTGGACGCGGCGCTGCAGGGGGGTCTCACCCGAGCAGAAACACCTCCCTCAGTGAGTCAAACCTCGCTGCTTCCCTGCCCGGCAGCTGCTCGCGGGCTGCCAGCGCCCGCGGCTCCCCTGCCCGGCCGCACCGCAGGGCATCGGGACCGGGACCGGGACCGGCCGTCCGGGGCCGCGGAGCCGCCCCTCAGCGCCGCGCACG
>VZTV01013564.1:0-23847 GCA_013400875.1 Anhinga rufa | reverse complement strand
GGCGGCGGCGGGCGGCGGCGGCGGCGGCGACGTGGTGCGGGAGCACTGGCTGGTGCGCGACATGTTCTCCTTCGAGAACGTGGGCTTCACCCGCGACGTGGGCAACGTGAAGTTCCTGGTGTGCGCCGACTGCGAGGCGGGACCCATCGGCTGGCACTGCCTCGACGACAAGGACAGCTTCTACGTGGCGCTGGAGCGCGTGGCTCACGAGTGACACCGGCGCTGCCGCCTTGGCCAGGGAGCCAGGCTCCGCCGGCGGGACCCTTGCCCGTCCCGCAGCCCGACCGCGACCGACCGCGCCGAGGCACGGCGGGCTGAGGGCAGCTTGGCCACCCCGCAGCCTTGATGGCAGCCCGCGGCCTGGCTGCCCCGCACTGGACTGACCCACAGCCTGACTGACCTACAGCTTAGCTGGTCACCCCACAGCACCAGGAAGCGCGGCACCGGCACAGCCAGCTCCTCACCTGAGCGCACACGGGAAGGACGTCGTGGGCTGAGGGTGCCCTGTGACCTGCAGGGACAGCTCACTGTGACGGTTTTGCCAAATAGCCCGGTCTGCCGCTGTTGCGAGAAGCGGCCCCAGGCCTTCCTGGCTGTTCTCTGTCACTTTTGCGGCTGCTGTTTTTCAAATGTGCTGTCTCTCAGGCCGATCGGTTTGTGACACAGCTGTGTAAATGTGGGTGCTGGCACAAGGGCAAGGGGAGGATGGGACTGCTGCATTGAATCATCATGACAGCTTAAATTGTCTGAACTACAGCCAAAGCAGTTACAGGGTTTAAGGCTGTATCTTCTGTTGATTTTCAGAAGAAATGTTCCCTGCCCCAAACCCTAACATTTAAGTTCTCTAAAACCTCATCATACTTGGCAACTGTAACCTGTAAGAGTATATCGCACCTAAAGTGTGTGTAAGGCATTTTAACTAACGCTGTATGCAGTTTTATTAACTGAGTACTTGGAAATAAAATAAGATTCAGGTAGAGTCTGCAGACAGCATAGGCTGATGGAATAGCAAACAAAGAAACTGCAAGATCATAATATTTCCAGGCAGCAAGAATGAAGAGATTCCAACCGGAAAAAGATTTGAATCACTGGACAAGCAGTGTCCAGTGACTGTGTGTCTCAGTGCTGAAGAATGTCAACACAGCAGTGTTGACACAATGAAGTTTGGGAGGAATTTCTCTTCTGTAAAAGAAGCTGGTAGGAGCAATGTGGGATATTGTGTCCCGTTTTGGTCTCTGCCTTTTAAAAGATGGGCACAAAGGTGATTGAAAATTGAAGGAGGCTGCAGCAGCCACGGTTCTCACTGTATTTATCTCTTGGTAATTGTGGTCCAGTTTGCATTCCCCAATTGAATCATGCAGCAGCTTTACAGTGATCACTGGGGTCACAGAGGACATGCATTACTGCAGCGGGTGTATCAGTGTGCTGTGCTAATAAATACTTTTGGTACCAATGCAGCTGTGAAGGCACAACTGTCATTGCGCTGGGATGTTGAAGTTGTATTTGCCACTAAAATCAAGATCAGTTGTACTTAAAGATGTTGTTGCCACAAGGCCACAGGAGAGACCTTTTCCTTTGCCTCTATTAAAACAGTTTTGCTGGTAGGAGTCTGTAAGGCAGGCACAGCGTGAGGCAGATTTTCCAGAAAGGCATCCTGACAGCAGGCAAGGGAGAAACAAGCCCTTTCTTCTTACAGTGCTTGAGCACCTGCACTTTTAAGATTTGGAGACTCTGCCTTAATGTAGAACAACCACGATGTTGGCTGTTCTGGAGCTGCTCCATCAGAAACCTCTGCTGTGGGCAGTCACCATTTATTCATAGGAGGGAGAGAGGCATAACTCTGTAGTCTGGCGATTAAGGCTCTCACTTGGGCAGGAGGTGAGTCTTGGGCCATGTCCTTGCTAAATGTATCAGATGCACGTTTGACATGAAAACTGTGCTTCTTTCCTCCTGCTCCTCTTGTCTTTTAGCCCTAAGCCCAGTAACTGAATGGGCAGGAGAGCTTCATTTGGGTTCTCCAATGAAATAGTGGGATCATGTCACTTTAATTTCACATTTTCATTACATTGTTGTCTATTAGGGAACGTGTTTTGACCTGTAATACCTACACTATAGTCCGTGTTACTGAAATATAACGTGCTGTAAAATAGTTTCATTTTGAAGACACCACTGTGCAGAAGAGGCCTGTGGGTATCGGCTTGATTAATGCTGAGTAAATTACAATTCTCAAAAAAATGGTATATGTTGATTCCTGATATTGGGGAGTAGTCAGTGGGTGGCACTGGGACGGAGCTGAGGTGGTGGCAGCAGCTTTCCCCAGTTGGTAGAATGCTTCCTGGAGAGATGGGAGACCTCAGGTCAAAGGCTTTCTTCACCTCAGCACTGCAGTTATTTGAATCCCTGTCAGTGTGGCATTGCTTGGTGATGGTGAGTAATGGAAGCTCCTCCTGCCCGTTGGTCTGAGAGGAGAAGTGTGCTGGATGGATACATCCTCCACAGGATCCAGGTTTGGTCCCTGCTGACTCTTAACTGAAGTAGGATCACGCAGGTTGTGGAAATGCTAAGAAATAATAGAGTCTTTTAGGAATTCACGGGAGGAAACTTTTGCACCATGAGATCTTGGGATCTTTAAAGCTCAGGTAAGATCTTGACTTCCTACAGCTTTGAGAAGCCGTGAGAGATGCCTCTGTAGTCCAAGTAGCACAGGCAGGGACAAAGTGCTAGGGAAGGGGCAGCCAGACGATAGAGCTCTGCAGTCTGACTGCTGGTGCTCAGGAGCTCATCACCTGGGCTGATTCATATCCCAAGAGCTGAAGTGAGAATTATGAGGGGGAAAAAAAAATTGTGCAGAGGGAAAAGGCATCATCTCACTGTGGAATCTGAGCCCAGGCAGTTCCACTGTGATGTTAACAGAAATTTAGAGGAAGAATGTCTGCAGTCAGCAAACTTTAGGGGGAAGGTCTGCTGTGTTTATGCAACAGACAGCAACATCAGATTTGGGAGCAGCTAATGAAGCACTGAACAGGTTTTGTGTTAATGAGAGCTAATAAAAACACTGGATAGTCTCACAAATAAACATCATTTTTTCACCACTTTTTATCTACCATGTTGAAAAACTGTTTTCCACTTGTCTGCAGGAACTTCTAGGAAAAGAAGGATAGACAAGAGCCAACCTTCAAGTACGGGAAGCACTTACGCAAGACCTGTTAACACTCATCTTGCAGCCTATCTTTATCATCAACAAGACAGCAGAAACCCTTATTTCCACATGCGGGTTGCTTTTAAATTAATTTGAAGATCACAGAATCCCAGAATGGCAGGGGTTGGAAGGGACCTCTGGAGCTCCCCCCGTCCAGCCCCCTGCATGAGCAGCACACCCAGAGCAGGGGCACAGGACCGCGTCCAGGCGGGGTGTGAATGGCTCCAGGGAAGGAGACTCCACAGCCTCTCTGGGCAGCACGGGCCGCTGCTCTGGCACCCGCACAGCAAAGGAGTTTTTCCTCATATTTAAGATGGATTCTTCTACAGAAATAGCTGCACAGACTTTACTCATAAGAGCCATCCTGTGTTAAGCTGTAGCACTGCCAAGAGAGGGAATGCTACTGAACCTGCTCCCTTGCACTGCCTGATCCCACCAGCAAGGTGGGTGAGGACTGTGCATGGCAGGACACAAAACCTCTGGCCCTTGGGGCCTTGCCTCAGTCCTGCTTTTGGGTGAGGGCAAATAATAATAATTTTGTCTAATTGCTTCCCAATCTGAACTTAAGGCCTGTTGGCTAAGTGTTTACATGCCATAAATATAAATGTATTTAGGATGGGTAAAATCTTGCTTCACTCTGACTCAGGTATTGAGGCTGGTTCAACAGCCCCAAAACACTGCTCTGGGCTTAGACTGACACTGTCACCTTGTGTAACTTCACCTCTCTGCTCCCTTTTCCACCCAAACCTCTCCCTTGAGTGAGCTGCTGAACCCTTCACTGAGACTGTTCAGTTTGCTAACTCAGTGTGAAGCTTCACTTTGTGGGCTGCTGGGTTGAATCATGAGAGTTTGAGCTCTGCAGCCTGCGTGAGATAACTGGGAGGTAATGGCAAGGTGCAGGTCTTCCCTTTTTTGGCAGCAGGAGGCTGTGAGATCAGCTGAGCTGTCTTGGGAAACTGCCACAAGTCGTCCCTTGCCAAGAGGTCACATTCACAGTCTTCCTTCCCTAAATTGAGTACATTTCACTGAAATAGGTGCTTGGAGCAGGGACTGGAATTCAAGGCCCTCTCTTTCCCCAGCTCTGCAAGTCAGCAAAAAGGTCTTGGTTTCTGGGCCTGACAACATCCAAGGTCTCTCCATGATTGCTCATCTCTTAACTGCTCTGCCAAAGATTTCTTCTGTTCTGACAATACGGACTTTGAAGCAATAGCATGGAGGACTTTGCTGTTTGCCTCCCTGCTGTGTTCTAGAGCTCTGCCATTCCTGCTAGTCCTCACGTAGGCAGCCAGGAGGGCGTAAGGGTGGATCTCGCAACACCTGCAGCTCAGTGTGTTGCAGAACCTGCTGCCACCATGTATGGAGATGAGGAGCTCAGCAGAGTTCCAGAAAGAGCTGTGGATTGATAAAAGCAAGGCCAGTTTTGCTAGGACAGGTTTTTTTGGCATTCCATCTCCTACATATCTCGCCTTGCTTATTTCCCTAAACTGCCAGCACTACAGAGGAAAACTGTCACACTGTGTGAACAGTTTCAGCATGGGCAGTTTCTACAATGCGTGGGTGTTTGGAAGACGAGGGGTATCTGAAATTATGAATATTCTCTGAAGGTCATTTTACGTGCCTGACATTACACTCCTTGGCAGGAACAAGAAAAGTAGGAGGAAAGGAAACAATAGAGGGGAAACAGCTTCGGGGTCCTTCAACAAATAGTGCAGAGAAATGCTTCCCTGCCTCCCGCAAAGTCAGGTTAATAAAGGCCAAACCCTAGAATCAAAGGAATACTAAACCACCAAGCATTTTGCCTAAAACCACCAAGTATTTTGCCTAAAACCACCAAGTATTTTGCAGCTGCTGGGGGACATGGAAAGAAACCACAGCAGATGAGTGGAACTTGTCATAAAAGTGCAAAGAGAAAATGAGGGCTTTGATAAAAGCCAGCTTTATGCTCCTTTTAACCAATAATTTCTGTTATGCATTTCAGCATAAATACTTTCATTCTGAGTTGTGAGTCAGCCAGGTTCTTAAAGTGCAGCTTTCTTACAAGTGCAGCTGGACCTTTTTGTGTCGGTGAGGGTAGAGAAGAGGGAGATGGTAGCCTAGCAATCCAGATGAGAGTTACTGAACTGGGGGGCTGCACCCCACAGATGAGTGGGAGAAGCTGTGCTGGTTTGGGCTGGGATAGAGTGAATTTTCTTCATAGTAGCTAGTATGGGGATGTGTTTTGAATTTGTGCTGAAAACAGTGTTGGTAATACAGGGATGTTTGGCTATCTTCACAGGAGTGTGCTTCAGAGGAACTGCACTGGTGCCTGGAAATCGTCTGACCATGCAGAGAGTAAAAATCAAGTGCTTTGCGCCCTAAATGCAATCACTGAGGAAGAGTGAGCATGTTCCTGGGTCACTGAGATAACGCTTCCATCTCCTGAGAGGATGAAGCAGGCTCTGGAAAAATTGTTTCTTGCATCTTTCCTAAAACTTAATCCAGAATGGCACAGTCCAACCTAGGGGTTGCAACAGTTCCGCTTTTTAAGTACTGCGTGTCTGAATCTGAGAGCATTACACGGGTGGAAACAGCTTGCAGCTGAGGATATATCCCTAGATCATCACTTGGTCACTTCCTTGGGGCTTCAGCTTTGTCTTTGTTTAAATTATAAACTGTTCAGATACAGCTTCTGCATGGAGAAATATGGGGTTACCTTTCCCTCCTTGGCACAACTGCATCATATGCGTAGGCTGGGACTGGAGGGGAACAGCCCAGGGCAGGCTGTAATCCCATAAATGCAGTTGGGCCTGAAAGTGGGGCACATTCTGACCAAAGCAGCTGCCGTTCAGCCACCAGAGGAGGCCAAAGCAGTAGGAGCCAGAGCTGTGTTTTTTCCAGCAGCCTGCCTTCCTGACGGGGTGTTAGTCTGGCAGGACAGGTCAGAACTGCCGGCAAAGTCTGCCCTTGAAAAGTCTTTCAGGGCAATTTGTGGCATCGATAGGAGCCACATGTCCCTGGGGCAAGAAGCTGTGCTAGGAGAGTTCCCTGCATGGATGTGTTCATCCACACTTCTCCTCACTGGGGAAGCAGCAGGGAGTGTGTGTATACTCAGCTGTGCTTCTGCTCCCCCTTTCATGTTCCTTATCTTCCAGGAGTCTCTGAATTCCCCCGGAGGAAGGGAGAGCTTCAAGCCTTAATCGCTGTGCATGCAGAGGCAGAGTGCTCTTGTCTGAGTGCTGCCAGGAGTTACCCTCTGCCATTGTTCAAACCCAGCTGGAAGAGATGCCCTGAGAGCAAGGGAAAATAAGCAAAGCCATGTCAGCACATGTATCCTTCCCCTCCTCAAGCAGATGACTCTGCACACTGCCTGAAACACTATTAACAGCATGCTCCTTCCATGGCAGACATCCAGACCACAGCTCATTTCAGAACCCCTGGTTAATTTGGAATCTCCAGCACTGGAGCACGAGGACATGGCTCCAAGAATTTGCTGCCTCGTGCTTTCCTGGGGAGGGAGCAATCTGTGACTCCTGGTCTCTAAAACAGGCAGGAGGACTCAGTTCTCTGCCAAACTGTGGCAGGTCCAAGGGGCCAGCACCAAAAAGGGTAGGAGGAAAGAAGTGCCGGGACTCAGCAAACAAAGGACCCAATTCATGAGGAGAAAAGATGCTTGGAGAAAGGCGCAGCTTCAGAGTCCTGTGGGAGGAATCTCCCTTGATAAAGAATAACCAGGAGTGAGGGATGAAGCTGCAGGTGTCAGCAGCAATTTGTAGGCTCAGTGCCCTCAGCAGCTCGATCCCTGCTGCAGCCACAGGTCCCCTGTTTGGCTCTGGTGCTCCACAGGGCCCCCACAGCACCGCTCACAGGGATCTGATTCCATACCTCCCCTCCAGGGCCCTGCTGGGATTTGGGGATTTCTGTTGGAAAACCAGTGTGCTAGCACCGAAAGTCAATGGCTGTGTGCTGCTGGCCTGTACCTGAGACCCAGCTCCTGATTTTGGGAGAGGTGAAGCCACAGTGCTGCACGTACTCAGCAGCACAGCATAAGGTGCAGCTTCTGCCTACTGGGACCCTCTTGCTCCACTTCCTGGCATTCCCTGCCTTCCAGGCCAGGTTTGTAGTGCTGCTGATCCAGCCAAACATGTTTAATTGGTCTTGACACAGATGTCAGTGAAGAGGTTGCTGCCATGTGCAGCTGCACCACAAGGCCCGTGCAGTACTGAACTGGGTGCACTGGTTGCAGCGGGGGTCCTGCACCTGCAAAGCTGTTCTGCCTTGGATATGTGCCCCTTGGCAGGTTACTGTGCCACCTGGAGCTCTTTGGCCAGGTCGGTATGTACAGCGCATTTAGCTCTTCAAGGCTAAAGGGGAAATGAATGCTCAGCTCTGTTCTGATGCTCCTCTGCAAGCGGTCAGTGTCACCACAAGTTCACTGGGGATCTCAAATCCGAGACAGTCCACAGAGGAGCTTCTGTTCCTACCAGCCTTAGTGGTCAACAATCCATTAGATTTCCTTTAAAACCACCCCATATGCACTTAAGATAGCAAGAACAGCCTCAGATCTGTGATGCTTCACTCAATCCATGCTGCCTGGCCATCACAGATGGATGCAGCCCTGTCAGTGGTGTCTCTGGACTATGGATGTGTCGTGGTTTAATGCTGGTGGCAACTAAGCCCCATGCAGCCACTCGCTCACTCCCCTCCCAGTGGGATGGGGGGAGAATCAGAAGGGTAAAAGTGAGAAAAACTTGTGGGCTGAGATAAACACAGTTTAATAATTAAAAAGAAATTTTTTAAAAGGGAAAAAAAAACCACAACAAAGAGTGGAAAATAAAACCCAAGAAAAACAAGTGGTGCAAAAGAAATCGATTGCTCACCACCAACCAAGCAATGCCCATCCCATCCCTGAGCAGCGGCAGCCCCCACCATCCTCCACCCCCCAGTTTCATTGCTAAGCACGACATCGTATGGTCTGGACAGTCCCTTGGGTCAGCTGGGGTCAGCTGTCCCAGCCATGTCCCCTCCCAGCTCCTTGTATGTCCCCAGCCCACCCGCTGGCAGAGCAGCGTGAGGAGCAGAAAAGCCCATAACGCTGTGTAAGCCCTGCTCAGCAGTAGCTAAAACATCCCTGTGTTGCCAACACTGTTTTCAGCATAAATCCAAAACACAGCCCCATACAAGCTGCTGTGAAAAATATAACTCTATCCCAGCCAAAACCAGCACAGGATGTGAACTGTTTGCCACGGTCGCTAACTGCACCGTCAGCTGACCAGTTTCTTGGTCAAAAGAACCATGCAGCAAAGAATCGGTGCAGGTAGGAATGCCCAAACGCTGGACATATCAGTAAGCTGGTAGGCTGTGCTACTGCATGACCAGGGGAAGAAGATTAACTTTGCAGTGAGAGAGATAGGGTCTAATGGGTGATTTTAGTTACCCACATAAAAAGAGGCCAATTATTGTAGCAGGACAGGACAAGGTGTATTTCCAGTACCTACACCAAAAGCTAGTGGTGGAGAACACAACAAAATTTGTAGGCTAGGGTGCGTTTACTCCCAGTTAACAAGCAGAACCTGGGCCAAGAAGTTGAACCATATAGGCAACACAGTTACCAAAGTCTGACATGATTTGAGACAGAGGGTCACCAGCCAGCACAGCAGCACACAACTCGCAGTACAGAGATGGCCCTGCAGATGGGCGAGTCACTCAGAAAGCCTTTTAATTGTAAAGAAAAAAAACACTGGACTTGATGGAGAAGCTGTTTCAGCTCCAACAAATGTCAGATGGGGGTTTGTTACCACAGACCAGTAGACCAGCAGGCCTGGTCACACCAGAAGTATGGTGTGAAAGTCAGGGCTGAAGTAGTGCTTAAAATAGGCAGGGAATGGAGGCAGCCCCTGCAATGTGGACTTGCAGAGAACAAAAAAATAGGGCAGGTAGTCAAGTCCATGCTTGCAGGAGCAGGATTAAAACAGTTGGAAGAACAAATAATGTAAGATTTTAAAACAGGGAATGTATTTAAGGCCATTAAAAACAGGATCTTATTTAAGGATTACCTACAAGAAGCCATGCTAATTGTGCATTAAGGTTACAAAGTCAAATGATCAAGGTAGAGAATGCTGATATTAAACTTGCTTGTGAAATGTTCATCTCTTGTGTACATACGTTCTGCTGCAGTGCTGCTGGCTATCACGTAGGAAATCTCACAAAGCAAAAGGAGAGCCCAGCCCTTTGGGGTTCCAATCTGGCAACTCAGGCACATCCTTCCACTTATTTTGACACTCCCTGCAGGGAGAGGACCAGGTATAAATAGGGTATAATCACATAATTAGAGATATGCCTATTGCACATGTTCAGTGTTCAGGAGAGGAATGATTCCTTCCCTTGTACAAACTACTCTAGTTATGTCTTCTGCACTCATCTTTCCCACATCAAAGGATTTCCAGCCCATCTGGAATGGGGAGTGTTCAGGTCAGAAATTAATTCAGCCCTGGATATTTGGATAGTTTTGAGCTCTAAATCAAAGATGTTTCTTGGCACCAGCAAACGTTCCCAAAACCCTCACGGAGAATCCATGTCCTCCCACGGAGGTTTGGCCTGAGATCAGTGGGCTAAGCATTCCCACCTGTTTTAAGTTCTCCCCAAATTGTTCCTCTCTGCTGCGTGCAGCACTTGAGATAAAATGTACAGGTATGCATGATGGGATAAATGTCTTGCACTGCAATCAAAGCCCAGTGATATGAATGGGTTTGTCACAAGATCTGCAGCATCCTGCTCATACCCCTGCACCCTGGGTAGCCGGGTGCACCTCCACTTGCACAACCCATTCCTTTGCAGGGCCCTACCTCTGCCGACCTGACAGCAGAGTGGTGTTTTCCTCCCTTTCCCAGCAGGGCTTGATGATATTCACCTCGCCAAGGAAATAGAAATCCACTGTGTACACACCTTCTGCTACAGGGTGACCCTTCTGTACCCTGGGCATGGGGGAGGAAGAGGTCTACGGAGAGAGTGGCAATGGGTCCGCTTTTAAACCGATCTCACATAACAGAGTGTTCCATTCTGGTTGTCTTCTACTGATTTGCACAATTCATTTAGTTCACATCAATACATTCAGGCAGAAAAGGGCACAGTGCTGGCTGCTCGTGCAGCTGTGGACTCCTGACATGTGGTCCATAAGTGACATCCAGACCTGAATGGCCAGATGAGCTGGTTTAGGCAGTATGCAACCACAGCCAGTGCTAAACCAACTAAAAATCTCATCACATACCACAGGAAAGTACTGTTTTTCATCATTCTTGCTTGCTAGGCTTTATACAACAGTTTCCTCACCTGCCATTCCCTTCCCAGTCTACAGAATAAACAAAAAACAAAATCCCTCTTTCTCTTCCCCTTCCACCTCTCCAAAAGGCTAACGAAGGTCCTGCTTTACTTGATGTCAGGAACCTTGTCCCTCTCCAGCCTCTGCAGAGCTGACAGTGTATTTTGCAACAGCCAAAGGTCAGGGCTGTGCAACAGGAAGCCCCATAAAAGTCCACAGCAAGCTGCCCTAGGCAGGGTGTCAGCCTGTCTTCTAGGGGAGGATTACACCGGATCAGATGATCCCAAGTGAACTGTGCCCAGTGTTGCAAAGGAAGATTAAAACAAAACAAAAACACCTGAAGATCCCTGTCAAGACAATTTGGAAGGAATTCCTTGTCAACAGTAAAAAATACCTGTTCCTGTAACAATACAGGACCTCAAATCCAAGAGGAGACTCAGTGTTACCTTCACAGACTCAGGCAAGGCATTCAGCTACCTGTGGGGAATGGGGCAGGATAAAACAGACAAGCAAAAACCTGTAGCCATATGACAATTTGGGATGAGAAAATACAGGTTAGTGATTCAGGAATTCTCTGAGACAGGAATCTCTGAAGGTGGGGAGAACATCCTGGGGTAGTGATGCTGTTACACTGGCCCTCTTCTACATGCTTCACAAGGCATTTGCCATGGGCTACCATGAGAGAAATAATACTGAGGTCAGCAGGCGTATGACTGATCCAGTGTGACTCTTCTTACATTTATGTCCTTAGCAATTTCCTCATGTGCATAGTCACCCCAGAATTAAAAATTATATATCTAAAAACCAACCTCTTGTTCTCTGCCACCCCACCGAAACAGCCAGGAGGCATTAACAATGCAAAGAGGGACCCCATACCAGCACAACGGTGCAAACATTCAGCCCAGCACTAATTGTGCCTGTGTCAGCCTGTGACAGATGCGCCCGGGATCAGCACGGACATGGGCTCTCGCTTGCAACAACCCCTCGTTGTGCGTGCATCAAGGCAATCAATCCCTGCTTTGGAAGGCACTACCCCATCTCCCCCTCCCCAGAGAGCCCTGCGGCCTGCTGACAAATCAATAGCCTCCCAGCTGGCCCTGCACGGAGACGTGCTTGTGAATGATTAACTGCATTACACACCTTCCCTCCCTCTGAAATTCAGCTCAGTCCCTGACCCCAACCATGTCTTTTTCTGGTACTGTTTAATCTGACCTGATCAAGAGAAAAACTGGGTGCTCCTTTTGGGAAAAGCGATTAGTAAAGAATGGGAGCAAAGAATGAAAGTACATGGGGTAACACTGGTGTCTGGGAGCTAAGAAGGAAGATTTTAGATGGCAAATGAGACAGGGAGTCATAAGTAGGTGGCGATAAAGGCTGTGGCTGGCCACAGCTGTGCCCCACTGCAGTGGGAGAGAGGTGAGAGGAGTGACCAGATCAGTCACCGCTTGCCTGGGTTACACAATTCACCGTATCAGAAGGTGAAATCCATGTTAAGGAACTGGCTGCTGCAGCACACTACTTCCTGCTGTAAACTGTTGCGACATGTCGCGTCCCTTCACCAGTTCCCAGCCAACGTCCAGGGTCAGCTCCAGATCTTGCATCTAGAATTTAAAGTAATTCATAAAATCAATTATATTAGAGACTAGAAGAGTCATTCAGAGACACAGAATAAAACCTGTCCCTGAGGAGCAAGGCCGTCACGCTGGTTAGGTACCTTCCCAACCCTGGCCTGAAATGGGCTGAAACACCTCACAGAGGAGGCTGGTGGCCAGAGGGCACGGCTTAAACTAGAGCAGGAAAAACTGCACTGCCTGGGGACGCACAGAGGCCCCGTCTAGTCTCACCCTGTGTCTGCCCTGTTGCTGTGTAGGAATCTTCCAAACAGGCATCTGGATTTGGTTTTCTGGGCCATTTGGGAGGGAGAGTCTCTCTCCCACTAAACAGTCGGAAGGGCTGTACACTTCTGGAGGAGCCAGATATAAAGCTAGGCTGAAATACACAGGCCTGAAGATGGATATTTCAAACTGAATGAATTGGGAGTCAGAGAGGAGGAGGTGAAGCTGAGTACTGAAAAAATGAAGTCTTGGTAAAGCATTGTCCCCATAGCAATGAAATCTGAATATTTTATTCTAGCTATACACATGCAGCCATCAATTCTCACACTCAGATGAGTTTTCTGTGACCTGGGAATGATGAGGAGCCAAGACCTCACTGAAATCTATGCAGCACATTGCTGTTGTCAATCTGAGTGCTCGAAAATGGTGCATGGAAATCCCAGGTCACCTCAAATCCAGCACAGACAGGTAGTTAGCAGACAGCTAGGGGATTAAGGCTATCGCATTTTTAAGAATCGACTGATAGAAGTGCATGTGCACACATTATTTGTCCAACACTCCTGAGAAAGAGCAGACAAGAGCTGCATAGTTGTACAAAAAAGTTTCATCCCAAACCCTCGAGAATCCCCAGACCCACTGTGCAGCTACAGAGACTTTATCACAAACACAGCAAGTCTGGCATTTTCTGAAAGTATCATATTCACTGAATACATGGTACGCAGCCAAAGTCTGTGCTCTGTGGGCCTTGATAGCATTACCAGACACAGAGAAATCCTGGACAAATGTAAAGGATTCTCATATTGCACATAGAAATAATCTCCAGCAGGAAAAGAGCATGTGTTCAAGAAAACCTGGATACATGATACCCCCTTGGACTTGACATTATCATTTAGTCAGACTAAATGAAACGCATTTCAGTCCGCAACAAACATTTTTTCTGGGTATCCAGCAACACAAACTTCTGTGAGACTGGGGTATTTCTTGTCAGTGCATCAACTATGGAAAGGCACACTCAGCTTGAAGTACCAACTGCGCGGTCTTGATGCCCCCTTTTAGGCCACATGAGAAGCAACTGAAGCCCAGTGATTGAAGCTTTATTGCAGCTGGTGCAGTACAACAGAACAGGTTTCAGCTGCCCAAGTGGCTGTATGAAATCCGACAAAGCAGCATCAAAGCCTGATTTTCTCACCAAAGTTTGGCGAATGCTCCATGCAGCTGGAGCAGCCCTGGTAAATCCAGGTTAGTGGGGATGATACCGCTTTTCAGAGCTGAGGTACATACCGAAAATCCATTTCCCAATACCTGTTAAGACAAATCAGACCAGGTAATTAGTACAGGAGTTAAGTATGTGAAAAGCTCAGTTAAAGCTGGACCAGGACACACCATAACACCCCAGCCTGGCCTGAATCTCTGATTTTATTTGTCACTTAAGCTGAAAAGTACTCACTGCACTCACAAAGTGATACCATCTTAATCTTCTGCTTTTTTCTGACACTTCCAGTTTGGTGGTCCTGTGACACTCCTAAAAGAGAATAAAATACCGCAGTGTGACTCTGTACCACTGACAATTCAGTCTGACCCACTGCTAAACTGCATTGGCAGAGTTGAAAGGATGGTAAGAGCATTGTGAGTGTTATTTCTGGGCAGAGCATTTTAAAAGCATGAATCAAATCTTTCAAGCTACTAAGGGTCCATTTCAATAAAACAAATGTCTCCTTGAGGTGGTGGTTTAAAAATCATAAGATTTAAAAAAAAATAAATTGTGGGCACTTATTTTCCATATGTTTTAGAGCTTAGGTCAAACTTTGCTCATAGGTTGAAGATCTCCTTGGAAGGACAGAACCAAATATACTTTTTTGAATGAATGCATGAAATTTTCACATTCACCTGATGCCTAAAATCATAGAATTACAGAATCACAGAATGGTAGGGGTTGGAAGGGACCTCGAGAGATCCCCTCGTCCAGCCCCCTGCGTGAGCAGGCACACCTAGAGCAGGGGGCACAGGACTGCATCCAGGCGGGGTTTGAATGGCTCCAGGGAAGGAGACTCCACAGCCTCTCTGGGCAGCCTGGGCCGCTGCTCTGGCACCCGCACAGCAAAGGGGTTTTTCCTCATATTTCAGTGGAACTTCCCGTGTTCCAACTTGTGCCCGTTGCCCCTTGTCCTGTCGTCGGGCACCACTGAGAAGAGTCCAGTCCCATCCTCCTGACACCCACCCTTCAGATACTTATAAACACTGATGAGATGCCCCCTCAGCCTTCTCTTCCCCAGGCTGAACAAACCCAGGTCTCTCAGCCTGTCCTCATCAGGGAGATGCTCCAGTCCCCTGAGCATCTTTGTGGCTCTCCGCTGGACTTGCTCAAACGGCTCCCTGTCCTTCTTGAACTGGGGAGCCCAGAACTGGACACAGCACCCCCGATGAGGTCTCACTAGGGCGGAGTAGAGGGGGAGGATGACCTCCCTCGCCCTGCTGCCCACACTCTTTTTTATGCAACCCAGGGAGGCTTATGGAGAAACAAAAAAAAAAAAAAAGAGAACACTGAAATATTTGCAACACCATCACAACATGTGGAAGAATTAAATCCAGTTTGGCCTATTTTCTCTTTTATGCTGCAGAAAAAGGATTCCCAAAGCTGTGTTTGCAAAGGTCCAATCAGTCATGTAGTGCTGCCATTTTTGTTTCCAACTGAGAAAAGCACAACAGATGATAAGAGAAAAAAAAGAACACTTAACTGCCTGGTTTTTTTGCCCTTCAAAAAGAACAAAAGAAACAAAAACATTGTAAATATTTTCCTCTTTCATCTTCCATTAGCAATTGCTATGATGGCTCATGATCACTTCAGGTGTGATCCCTCCCATCTGAGTATGAACACCTACGACTGCAGATTTCAGTTCTGCCTGTCTCAGACAACTAGAGCCATCCTGGTCTTTTCCAAACAGCTTTGCCAAGGAGGCTGTCTGAGCGAAAGGCACTTTGCAGCCAAGGTCATACCCCAGCGAATTTAGGCTGAGCAATTAGCATAAAACAAAAGAAATGAAAAAACAGAAAGACAAGTTCTTTCAGGTCTCAGAGCTGAGTGGAACATATTACAAGAGGTTAGCTGGAACGGGGCCGGGGGTTATTAGAAGTTTAATGTTGATTGGATTCTTCAAATATATACCAGCGTGATAGCAGTAAGCAAATAGTTCGTGCTTGTTGAGGATTAGATTACATAAAAGCAGAGAAGTCTTATTTTTAGAGAATAATTTCAAAGCTCTATGTACTCCCTGATGTCACCTGGTCTAGCCACCCAGCTCATGGCTGTTTCATACTCACAGCATGCTTATTGAACAGGAACCATAGGAAATATATCCTGCTGCAGCTTGCTTCTCGATACAGGTACTTGCATGGGTGATCGCTCCCAACCATCCCTCAAGGCCTAGGCAACCTCCCTCTGGTATGGAGACAGCCAAATTCTCTAAATACAGCCAATTTAGGACTCTCTTTTATCTTAACTGTTTTTCAGCTACGTATTACATTTGGCATCATTCTTTGGAAAAAACAAGTACATCAGTATTATTTGTGGTTTTTTCCCCTTCCTCCATCTGTGTCCTTCTCTCTCGATCTTCTGATCCTTGCTATCCAGAAGACTTTTGCCTTTCTTTTCTTTCACTAATTCTGAGTGTGCACCGATGCAGGTTTAATTTCCACACTCTGTGTTGAAATGATCACAATTAAATTTATAATAGCAATAGCATCCTTAGCAGGCTTTAGTCGCCATGCCCTCAAGATCAGTAGGAGGGGGTTCATCACTTCCCACCACTTGCTCCAGCTGACTGTAGACCCAGCCTGACATGGCTCCACCACACTCCCTCCTAAAGCGTCACTTTAGCCACTCACAGGAATGGAGGTCTACACAGGAAAAGATGATCTACTTTGTTATTGTTTAAAACTGTTGCACATACCTATCCTGCCGCAAAAGCTTAGCTCAGCAGGGGTAGAAGCAATTTCCTGAAACGGATGCCTGTGCTGCCCTTGAAAGGATGGTGCTGCAGTGATCAGACTTCACGCGCATACACTGCCAGCAGCCGCTCCTCACCCAAGAAATCAGTTTGGCAATCTCATTAATATTTGTTTCTATAAGAACCTTTAGGACCCACCACAGGGTTTTTACACTTCCCATCTAAACACCCAACTTAAACAGGGGCATTTACACACCAAAGGTACTGATTTCAATGGGGTCTACACGCCTTTCCAGATTTGGTCCTTTGGATTTAAACCCTTTCCATTGCGTGACTCTTTATTCCAGTAATAGATGGTACAAGCACTCCTTTGCCTGGCAACTGCAAAATGGAGCTGTCTCCAACCTCCTCCTCGGGAAAATATAAAGACTGGCCCACATCACACTCTTCCTCCCTCAGCGATGAGCACTCCCAGAGCCTGCCTGCCGGACTAGGGTCTCCACGCTGTGGTCCAAGCCTCTGCCTCACCCCGCCTGGGCTCAGCGTGCACCACCGGGCCCGGAGCCTCCCGGGTGGAGGGCTAAGGGCGGCCCCCCGGCGCAGCCCGGCTCTGCCCGCCTCAGGCCCGTCCCGCCAGGGCGAGCACTGACCACCCGGCCCGTCCGCAGCCAACAGCGGGCCTGGGCCCTTCTGGCGGGCAAAGCCGCTCTCCCTTCTCCTTCTCCTTCTCCGCGCATAGCCATCGGCTCCGGGGACAGACCCCCCCCGCCCCAGGCTCGGGCCGACACCGGCTGGCCGAGCAACCAGCAAAAGCCGCGGCACGGCCGGCCTGAGAAGGGAGGTGCCGGCCTCCCTTGGCGGGAAGGCTAACCCCCGCCTTCTCCCCGCCCCTGGTTACGAATCAACCAATAGCTAGCACAGGAAGGTGAAATTCATATCTGCGATCCAATTGCGAGCACCCCAGCCCACTCCACGAGGCCGCCACCCGGCTTCGATTGGGAGAGCAGACGATATCGACGCGTTGGCACCCAATAGCGCCAGGAGGAGGTTACGCCTCCGAGCGATGTGTAGCCAATGAGCAAGGCGCGGGAGCCCTTCGCCCCGCCTCCCTCCCTATATAAGGCGGGCCCGGGAAGAGCTGCCGCTTTCGCGGTGCTGCCCAGACCCGTTGCGCGTCTGCTGCTCCCGTGCTGCCCCGCCGGCCTGAGCCATGGTGAGCAGGGCGGCCGCGGAAGGGAGGCTCCCGGCCGGAGGGGGGGCCCCGCCCGTGCGCGGCGGGAGGCGCGGGTCCGCCCTGGCCCGCGGAGCCCGGTACAGGGGAGGACGGACAGACGGACAGGCCTCGCGCCCTCCCGATGGGCCTTCGCGGTGCTGCGTCCCACCGCGCGGCCTCGTCCTAAAATGGTGGCGGCTCATCCGAGAACATGGCGGCCCGCGGCGGGGCGGCTGCCTCGGAGGTGGCGCGGAGCCGCGGCCCGGCCCGGGGCGGCCTGTCANCCCTCACGGGCACCTGTTGGATGTAAAAATGGGGGGGGAAACCTCGGGGCGTGCGGGGCCTGGCGTGGGGGAGGAGGCGACGGCACCGGTTGTTTCTGGAGGTGCAGCTTGCTGCTTCTGTCTCGGTCTGCGCCCCCGCCGGGGTCGGGCGGCAGCTGCGGTGGGAGGTGGTTTGGGGAGCTCAGGGAATGGGCTGGTGGTGGTTCCTGAAGGACTTTGTGAGACGGGCTGGGTAATAAAACGGAGGTGGAATGACCTTGTGAGTTAGGAGTCAGTTTGAAGGGATCTCTGAAAGGTATGATAAAGGGCTAGGACATCATAAAGAGGTCTGAGCTGTGCAGCACAAGTGGGAGCTGTCAGGTGGTCTGGGACAAGTATGAAGTCCTCCATGTGGGCGTTTGCCCTGTAGCTCTCTTTGAAAAACGATTGTGGATGTCGTCTCACACAGATTTAAAACGTGTAGCAGACCGCTTCTGTAGGTTAGAAGTTAGGAGAATATTGGAGGGTTGTGTTGATGTCCTTATCTTGTTCTTACCCTTTCATGGGGGCCTGTTTATGGTTACATTTTTTAACTTAAGCCAAGAATGTGAGTGCAGCCCCTCACCTCTGCGAAGGATGCAGATTCTCTGGCCTTTCATCCTAGGGAAACTATGTTTGTAATTACCGTGTGTTCTCAAGCTGGAGTGCATCATATAGTGAAAGGAGACAGGTAACAGACTGGAGAGGTGCAGGCTGGGCTGGGAAAAATCTCTGGGATTTTTCACTTAAACTGATTCTGTGCTTGAAAGTAGTGTATGAAAGTGGGAAAGAGCATTTGGTGTTAATTGCTTAAGGATTCTGTGTCCTGACTTGTGGCTTGAATTGACTTGTGGCACTTAGCGGTACTGTCTGTAGTACCTATTTAAACCTTAAGTATGAAACTTCTGTCAGTGATGTATAAAGGCTCAGAGTTGTAATGTGTGACAGTTGTCTCTTGCCTGTCTTTACAACTTGGAGATTATACTTTCAAGGCTCAGATTTTGTTCTGTTCTTTAGTATTCTTGGTACTGTCAGACTTCTGCTGTGAAAGGGCTATGCAGAGCAAAACAGGCAGTCTCTGTGTCTAACAAAGATTTGTTTCGTTAAATAGCCATGTGCTACTTAAAAGTACTTGGTAGAGTTGCAGGAAAGCAGTTGAAAGAAACCTCTCAAAGCAGGGCTAATGGTAGGTTTTTGTCACTGACTTTGTCTCACCAAGTTTTGCAAATCTCCAAGGATGGAGATCCCTTCCCACCTCTCTGACCTGTTCCGGGGCTGCACCACTGTGCTGGGGAAGCTTTTCCTAACACCCAGACTGAATCTCCTGACATCTGACCTGAACCCTCCTGCAGAGGAGAGGGGGGCTTCTTGGGGCCCTGTCCCCTTTTGTAGCCTGGTGCATTGTTTGCTTAATTGAGGATGGGAATGCCCTGCTAAGCATTCAGGATGGTTTCTGTGGTAACTCCCAGGATCTTTTCACAGCAGGATTGCTTCCCAGTTAATTGCTCTTTGTACTGATGCAGGGAGTTACTCTGCCCCAAGTGCTGAACTTTGTACGTTGTCAAAGTAAATATGCCAAGCTTTTAACATGGCACTGTAGGACCTGATCTGTGGCTGTGTTGCCCAAGATGTACTTTCAAGGACCTAAATTTTCTCTTTGGAACATGAGTGAGTGTTGTTGCGTTGTGTAGTTTGATGTAGTGGTGCTGGTTCATTTGATGCTGGAAAACTCATGTAGTCTGATGTCTTCCTTGCTTGGCCATGCTAGTCCCTACATACTTTTCAGTGACGCCAGCTGCTTAGGAGCTTCACTAACAAAGCTTGGCTCACTGATAGGACCTCAGTACAGGTGAGGATCCAGACTGAAAGTGGTGGTATATTTCTACCATCTCTTACTGTAGAAAAGAGTTGCAGGCTGTCCTCCTTCTTTACTGAAAGGATGATGTGGCCTAATTCATTGCCATGGCTTGGCTTCTCAGCCTTGTTGGGCTGCATTCTGAAGCTGCTGTTCCTGACAGCCTTCTTTATGGTGTGTAGGTTGGCTGTCCTCTACCATTGCAGTACCTTGCCAAGCCCAGTGCTTTGGCCTGGACAGCGATGGAGTAATGAATGGACTTGGAGAAGAGTAGTGTGGCAGCAGCTTTGAGTAAGGCTGGTTGTGGGGAGGATGTGGGTTGCTCTTCTGGAAGCTGTATATCTGAATACACAGCTTGGGTGGGGAGCTGAAAAACAACAGGTTTTTGTTTTCAGCTGTTCAGTGCTGTGGCTGCAAACTGGTGATGGGTTTTTTTTGCAAATATAGATTTTAATTTCTTGGGGCTTCCAAGAAATTGGAAGGACTGTGCTGTTTTCCTGCATTGACTATTGATGTGGACTAGCCAGTTCCAGATCCTGCTTATCCTGAAATTTTGGGGGACAAATTAATTATATCATCCACTTACAGGGTCTGAACATAGTTAAATGTGACAGTTATTCAAAACTGTCCTATATGCAGGCTCTTCTAGACTGTGTTTAACTGTCACTCAAAACTAGAAGTTAATTATAAAATACCACAGGTGGACTGGGAGTTTGAAGATGGTTCCATTGTGGTTGGCTTTTAATATTCAAAACCCTATGCTGAAATATTAAGGAAGCTCAGTTTATTCTCTGGACATCAAAGGCAACTTGGGAGTCCGTAAATTGGTATGAATAGATCCTTTTGCTGACATGAACTATTTTCTACATAGCTTATATGAGGTAGAGTTGTCTAGTGTTAAAAGGTTAGTACTTCACATACAGCAGTGTGATGTGAGGCCTGATGTTCCATATTTATGAAGTGATACTAAGGGTTTCATTAAGCAAAAAAGACTTTCTTACAGAATGGCAAAGTTCCCTAAAGGGATCTGGAAAATATTCTAGGTATATTAAACAAAATGGCCCTGGATCTTGCAGAAGGTTTTGCTCCCTCTGGTGGCTGTGGTTATGTGGTCCCTGGGGCTGGAGTTCTGGGGGTGATGTTTTTCTGGACACTTAGGCCAGTGACAGGTATAGTCATCATTTTTTCTAATTATTCTGTTTGTTATGAAGAGAAGTTGACTGAAGGATTTAGAAGAGTTGGTCAGACTCTTCCTGTGTGGTTGAGGATAGAACAACAAGGAGGAATGAGTTTGTAAAAATGGTGCCCAAAAGGGTCTTTCTAGGTGGAGATGGATGATGACTGAAAGGCTTCTGTGTGCTGTTGTATTTTGTGCCAAATTCCCCTAACACTAAGACAATAAGGCCCATGTCTTAATAGCTTTGCAGTGTGGGAGTTCAAGCTGTGTGCTGAATGTTTTCTAAACAAGGAAACTGCTGTTTATGCTGAGTGATCCATATTTTTTCTCCACACAGCGTGAGTGCATCTCAGTCCATGTTGGTCAAGCTGGCGTGCAGATCGGCAATGCGTGCTGGGAGCTCTACTGCCTGGAGCATGGCATCCAGCCCAATGGTACCATGCCAAGTGATAAAACCATTGGTGGAGGTGATGATTCCTTTAACACCTTCTTCAGTGAGACTGGTGCAGGAAAGCATGTTCCTCGTGCTGTGTTTGTGGACCTTGAACCAGCAGTAATAGGTAAATACATTGACCTGTGCAAGGGACCGTAGAACATGCTGTAGGATTTGATTTAACTTACACATTTTTTTACTAAGGGATTAATTTTTCCAGTCCTGCAAAATGCTTTGGGGCTTTAAATTTTTACTACGTAAAGCTTGCCTGCATCTTCCTAGTGATGGAAAATACTTGGCTTCATTGAAGCTGGCAAATGTGCACTCTGGAGCTCTAAAGAATTTAAATATTACCTTCTGCCAGCCTGTGGAATTAAATGGGTCTTCTGAACATGCCTCATGCTTTTGCTACACAAGGAACTAGTTATAACCTTGAAACAATCTGGCATAATGTGTACAGCAGTAAACAGGAACCTTTTTAAAAGATGTGATATGTATAATTAAGTAGATTTCTTTTTGTACATTGGACTGATTCTTGTGCTTTCCCAAAACAATCTTCTCTGTTGCTTGAATAGTGCTTGTAGAAATTAATTGTAATTGCTAGCCTAAATTCAGGGACTTCCAAATATGCACTTCAACTTCCTGCTGCCTTATCTTTGAATAACAATGCACTGTTATCCTAAAAATCAGTTGTATCCCAAGCTCTGGCAACACTGGCTCTTAGAGTTCAGATGTGATCCCATGCATTAGCCTCTGACCAGTCCCACATTGAGGCATTGGCTACACTGCCATCCCAGTGTGAGCACCCCAGTTTCACAAGACCCTTGTTTCTTGTGTCATAAGTCTTGTTTTTGCTCTCACCAATGTGTGTGCCTGAAGTAATTCTGGAGCTGGTTTTGTGGCTGTCTTGCCTTAAGCAGTGATTTGGGGCTCTCATAGAAGAGGTCTGTGGTGCTTGTGCTGTTGCCATGTTTATCTTCCTGCAGTACGTAGACTTGGGAAGGGGAGATGAGTGAATAGGCTTAGGTTACTCCTACATGCCCAACCCATGGGTCTCTTGTAGCTTATTTTCATTTTAACACCCTAAACCATTTTCTGTGGCTAATATAGTAGAATTAACTTTTCCAGGAGAGCAGAAGGCTGTTGAACTTTGAAATGAGCCAAAGCACCTGTGGCTATAGACTTACTATCCCGAGGAGCTGTTGCAGGTCTGGCTTTCTGTTTTCTTGAGCCCCATGGCTGTTGCTTCCTCTGCTGCTGGCCAGGTGGTGGCTCTCGGGAACAAGAAAAGGCTGAGAAATGAGGTTAGGGAGAGCAGGTGGCAAAGCTCTCACCTTGCCTCTGGGGGGGGGAGTAGCTAGTGAGTCTTGGGACAAGTGGTAAAAGGTAGTGTTCTAGCACTTGTTAATGATGCAAGTGTAGTATAGGGAGATGGGCAAAAGGCTGTCTTATGAAATACTTGGTAATACTAAAAAAGTTAGGGTTGTGTTAAAGGTTACATCATGTGCCTTTCTGGGGGCTAGCCTTCTTCCTTTACTCCTGCCCTGCTTATTTTAAAATTATTGATCCAGTTTCCTGGGCAGGGCTAGCATGACTCTTGCCATTCAAGTAGCATGTCCCCTCTGCACTGCGTGTATGAAAAAAATGTACAGTGCATACAGCAGTTCTGTAGCTGCCACATGTGTACAGCCAGGATTTCTGGAGCTTCCAGATCAGTGCTGCTCTTGGTGAAAGCAGCAGGACTGCTGTACATACACACCAGCCCCAAGGAATGTGGTAAAATACCATCAAACTTTCCACCAAGATATAGGGCAGTAACATGTCTGGGAATTCAACACAAGTGTCTTTGAAAATCTAGCTCAGACTTAAAAACATGAAGGATAGCATGTCCAGGGGAAAGCTTGGTTTAGCTGTCTGCTAAACTCTAAATTCTTTATTCCAGCACACTTTCATAGCCTCTTAATTCTTCAAGTTTCGTTACTTCCCCGGGACTGTCTTGACTCGTGTTGCCCCTACCAGATATGTTTTTCTTTAGGCTCTCTTTGTCTCCCTTTTACCTGTATTTACCTGTATTTGCCCTCTAATGTGGAGTGGTAATGCAGAAAGTCTTAGAAACATATGTATTTTAAATGGTAGACTTCTCCAGATTCTTTACTTTGGTGCAGCTTGGAAGTACTTTAGAGTATTGGATTGCAAACTGCAATGGTAGCTGGTCAGTCTAAATTGGTTCAAATAGTAACTATTTTTAAATCTTGAATTCTACTTATCTTTGTCTTGCTCACTCTTTTTCAGATTAAAAAGAATATATGCAAGCAGGCAACTTCATCTGTAGTTAATAAAGCTCTTTGCTTTCCACCTGATTTTAATTAAAGGATGCAGTACTGCATTAGCATGCAACTCAAGAATGGCTTGAGCTAAACCAGAGACAAAGCTATGATGAGTGTCTTTGTACCTTTGTGGTAGGACAGAGCTTTAGCCTGCTAGATGTAAGTGCAGATTTCTGATAACTAGTGGAGATAACTCTAAATCATTCTCCAGATCTGAAGCTGGTGTGGGATGCTATGTCTTCATTTGCATGGTTTCTTTATAACACAG
>VZTV01013554.1:0-27008 GCA_013400875.1 Anhinga rufa | reverse complement strand
AAAAAAACATTACAACGCAATTAGTCATCCTGATAGCTACTGGTATAATGGAATATTGATCAACCTTTCATTACATCCACCCTTCTTTTGAGGAATGGGACCTCATGCTTTGTTGTGTGAAGTTATACCAGTCAGCGGCAGAATTTCCCATGGAATTCAGGGGCCCTAAGCATCCATTCCAAGATTTTGGAAATATTTACAACAAACCTGAGCATTTAGTCTCATAAAAGTTTGGGTGCTGATTCCAATCACTTCAGATATCATCAGAAGGGAGATAGTATTTAAAAAATAAAAAGAGAAAAGCCATGAAAAAAGATAAAAATAGTAAAATTTTAAAGGCAGCAATCTTATATCCTACCAGGACCAACATTTTTTGATGGATAGTACCAAGTCTTACTAGGGTACAAAGTTTTTCACAAGTTTTCTAACATAATAAAAAAGTACATTAAGTAACTCAGAAGAACAGTATGTTGTTGGTCTTTTTCCTCAGACTGTGTGTATTTTCTATTTGTGCATAAAATTTGGATATCACTGAAGGACTCTTCATGCTGAGAATGAACTACAAGTTCATAAAGATGTCTTTAAGAGTATTTTCTTTACTCAGATTCAGTTGAAACTCTGTTTTTTTGCCAGAGGATCCGTGCAAAACACTTGCTGGTCACTGTGGAGGAGGCCGCATGCTTCAGCATAAGCTTCAGTCAATGGAAGGAAGGTGCCGCAGTAACCAACAATTTTTGCAAGGGGTTGGGGAAAGAAAACATATGGCAACCCAGAATGTGAAGGCTGGCCAAAATAATAGGTGGATGATCAGGATGTTCTGTACTCCAGTCAGTCGCCACTGCTGAACTACAGCCATTGTAAACCCTTGCTCCAAGAGTTGAAGGTTTTATCTCAGTTTTCTTTATTTCTGCAACTTGCCTACTTTATGTATTTGGAAGTGAACACTGTTCTTGTTCCACCTTGTGAGTAATGCTCCTGTTCTTCCTGCAAACATCTGTCTTACCATCTTGTCCTACATTTGTTTGATGATTATAAAAGGAAATTTGTCCCTGCATAGTATTCTAGGTCCTATGGCAATAAATCGGATTGTAATTAGTAGCACTCTGGTTTGAATGGAAAGTGTGGATATCTGGTAACAACTGAGAGGTTGTCTGGGAAATAGGCTGGATCAAAAGAAGATGCAGGTACTCTTAAATATCCTTGTTCATCTCATCTCTCCCTCCTCTCTCAGACCTTTAATTTCAACTGCCCTGTTGTCCTAATTTTGTCATGTTTGAGTTTGTTTCCTTACACTTGGAAGTCTCAAGGCAAGGAACCTACCTTGACTCTTGCTTGCAAGGCATCATGTGCATTTGTAGTGATATATGAATATTTTATACAAATTACCAAGGAGAGATTTATCAGCAAAGCTCAGAGTATTAACATTAATAGAATGTGAACAGGAGAGAGCATGTAGCATTCTCTGGGGCTAGTTTACTTATTTCCTGGGCAACTCTTGGCACTGTTTCCTGTCTCTGTGTACACTAATATTGACTTCTAGATATGATTAAAAAAATCTTTGACTATTATTATTAATTTTTGGGTTACATTACTTTAGAACCATTCTCTGCCCAGAAAGAACTTACAGTTTGCCCAGATGCTGGTTTTGCCACAACATCAGCATTTTCTGGTTGCCTCAGCCAGAAGAAAAACAATTGCAAATTCACTGTATGAATCATGAAGGGAATTCTAGTATTTATTTAAAGTGCAATTTTTTTCTCTTTCCCCTTATATAGCTACAGTGGTAGTGGCCAATAGGCCATGTTTACTGTCTTAGTGTGAGTCAAATGTATAAAAAATAGATTTCTTTGTGTGTTGGTGTTGCATTTCAGGAATAGACATGGAAAAGAAAATTATGTCCTTGGACAGGAATATATCTGTCTTCCTGACTTCTGTTGCTCAGTGTTAATTATAAAAGAGAAATGGGAGTAGGGTACCATAGGGTAAGAGGATACTCTTCCTTAAAAGAAAGACCTGATCCTAAAGGGATGTAAATGACTGCATACAGGTGATTTCAGTGGAACTACATTGTTTTGCACTAACTGAGAATTTGGGCCAACCAAACTAAATTTCTCTTCCAGGTGTCTTTGCAAAAAGTCAAATATTCTAAATAGAGACAGAGCTTTCTCTGGTCCCCAGTTTTTATAGTCCATTGACCAAAGTGAAAATGCCAAACATGAATGCTGTGGGAGGGTTGAGAGAGGAGTGATAGGAAGTGAGTTTGGGAGAGGTGCAAAAGGAAACTGGAGAAGGGTAGGCCTCTTTAAAGTAGGAACATAGGAAGAGTTGGGGAAAGCACTCTCCAAAGAGAAGAAGATGGCCTGACATGTATTTCAGCCATCATCAGTGAGGATGTGGTGGAAAGAAATGTTCCATAAAGGGGACAACTCAGAGTTGCTGGAAACAGATCGGTTAGTGGGAAAGGTACAACTGATTCTTTCTGTCCATACTTAAAAAAGGTTTTGTTCCTATGCAGTATGAGACTTCTCTACTACACTTTCTTGTTAGAATTTCTTTTTACTTGTCTTCATTCTAAATATTTTTCCTCAATTCAGTTAACGATGACTGCTCTATTCAGTTCCATGCCCTGCCTAAATTATTCTTGCTGCTTATTGTCTATATACTAAAAGTATTTGTAGTTATTATCAAGAGAGAAACCAAAAACTAAACAATAATGAACTGTATTGGACTTATTCAGCTCAGTCTTCCCCTACAATGTAACACTTTATTATGTTACTTGTGCCTCTCTTACATACTGACCTAGTAACAGAAACATCTGCCATCATTTTTACAACATGGATGTCTTGATAGTTTTCTGCTTTAGGAGCTTCAATGCAAGATCACTGACTGTCAGTAAAATAGATACCAGACTGAAAAGAATAATATTGCATGGTAACTTTTTGGAGTAACTTACTGCTCATTTTTTAGGCCAATATATTTCATAATCACCATTATAGCAGCATTATAATTGCTTGAAGAAGAGCAAGGGAGAGTATTCACAAATTAAACTTAAGGCATTTACATAAGGCAGCCGCAGCACCCATTGTATTGACTGTCCGCAGTGGAAGACATTAATTTACCTTAAATGCTATAGAACCACAGGCTACAAGGGACAAAGTCACTTATCCTTGAACAGTTCTGCTGCACAAATGGCACATGCCAAAGAATTTCAGCGTGCACAAGCAATGCTTCTTAGAGTGTTTCACTTTAAAGAACAGCTCTTCCATTCTCCTAGCTCTTTTCATTTTCTGGTTTCCTCAGAGAAAGCTTGTCATGTGTTTCAAATCAAAGTCTTGGATGCAATCACTGTAGTGGCTGGTAACTAAGTAATGTTTATGCACACTCATTAATGAATACAAAACACATATTCTGTTGAAATTGATAATTTTGGGACATACAGAAAAATAATAGGTATATTTTTTATATTCAGGAAGAATAAGTTATTTGCCATTGTTGTAGAATTGCTGTAGTGAAATGCCAGACCTAATTAAGATTGAAGACTTAAGGTTTATCTGGCATACATTGCAATCTTCCGCTACTTTTGTACTTGTGGGCTCACATCATCTGCTTATGAAACATATGCAAAACTACATAACAATGATTTTTCTCAAATAGTCACATCTTTGAACATTTGTAGTTCCTGGATTATCTAGAATACAAAGACAGAGAAATGTTCTTTTGTTCTGTATCTTTATATGACATTCTTAATATTAATGAATATTTTCCCTCAAAGGTGATTATTTTGGGTGTGTATGTGATTTCTCTTTTCTGTGTAGGCTAAGGAAGAGTATGCCATGGTACAAATACATTGGAGGTCCTTTTGAATTTTCAACAGCAGCCTTATTACCAAAACTATACAGGTCCCTTTGCTACAGTATGCGTTATCACATAATTAATAGAATATCTTTGATATTATATTGCTTCTTACTATGTTTTCCAGTATGTAATTCATAGAAGACATTCTGATCTTTTACAGCTGATATACAAACAGCTGTTTTCCAGCATGTTTAGTATTTTTATTCACTTAATAAATCTATTAATCATATAGTAAACATGACATTTTAATCTTAGCAAAGCTGTCAAATGTTCAGCTCAGTCCTGGTGGCTTTATCACTAGGAGGTCATAGATGCTAATTGCAATAACATTCTGTAAAATTAATTACCCAGTTATTTCTCAAGCTTATAGTATCCTCATGTCAGTCTCCTTTATTTCAGATAGTGTTTTGAAGAAGAAAAAGGAGATAGCCACTAATGTTTCATTTGTGGTCTTCCCATTCCAGGGCAGTATTGTGTGAAAGACTGTTAGAGAGTAAAAAATGTGTCATATTCGAATAGGGTTCCTGATACTCAGGTTCCATTGAACTCAGTAAAGTGATACTGAGGAAGACCATTAACAAAATTGTTCATTGAAGCCAAAAGTTTTTGAAGGGTGTTTGGTCACATAGTTGACAGCATCAATCATGTTCTCACACTTACCAAAGAAATGTGTAAATTATGTTTTATGTCCTGAGTTACATGAGACCACACTTTGACTACATACATACTTTTAGACAAGTGGTAAATGTTCATCATCACTTTTTAACTTTCATTGGCATATCTCTCCTACGTTAGCATATCAACAGTCTGCTTTGTAGTGCAGCTATTCATTGGCGTGTTCCCTTTTGAAAGTGCTGTAATACTAAAGAAATATAGCAAATCAAGCTGAAGCAGAAAGTTACAATGACACTCGTATGCCAGCTTTGATGATCTGCATCTTCCAGGTTCCAGTGGGTTGTCATCTATTCTGATATTGTCTCTTTTTAGTATGTAATTGTTAATGAAGTCTGGGAGATTATTTGTGTTGTTGCGTCAGCTGATCATGTCCTGTAGCTCCATTCCTGCCAAGAAGAAACGAAACCCACAGACAGTTCTGTCCCACACACTCTGACCTCTCAAAGGACACAGATGAGTCATAAGCTGACGATGCCTTGCTTCCGAACTGCCTGCTGTTGTAGCAATTGCACGGTAGATTTTGGATATTTTTCCATCAGAATCAATATGTACTGGCACTCATTTCTCTGAAACCTTTATTTCTGATAAGATAATTACTGGTTTTAGCTACTTTTCTGTAACATGTAATAGTTTTACTAGTAATATACAAGCGTCTCAGACATTAGGAGAACTAGTTATTTTGATCACAGAAAGGCCAAACACATCTAAGCTCCTTTTTAGTCCTGGAGTTAATACTTATACATTGTAAAGTTATATTTATTGGGTTAGGAACATATACTACACTTTTTCATGTATGTTATATCTCTGCTCTATTTCAGTGGGCCTCATAAGTGTCCTACACTTTCTTGGAGGGGATACTTACAAACTGCCTCTATTCCATAATTTGGTATTTCACAGTGACATTTCCTGGATCTGGTACCTTGCCATCCTAGAACAAATAAACAAATAATGATGATTGCATATAGCACCAGGTGACTTTTCCAGAACTGTATATGAATTTTCTTATACATCCTCATCTCCTGAACATGTCTTAATGCTCAGGAAATATTTTTGTGCTGTTGAAAGTCTATCCAATTTTTATTTGGCTTGGAGTAGAGTCAGACTTGTTTTCACTTTATTTCTTTGCAATAGAGTTCCTCATGGACCTCCATTTATGTCATACCCTTCCACAGTGTAGGTGTCATAAAAGAAGTTGCTTGCCCAAAAACAAGTGGAGAAATAAAAAGGGAAAGATGCCCAAAAATAATAATGGGGGGAGGAGAAGAGCAAGATGCAAGGATAGTATGTACTTTTAAAAATTCAATCTTCTACTCTTCTTTACTTCCCCAAATAGTCAAATTTGGGAGAATGGTGTATGTAGATTCAACAAAAAGTATACATACAATTTCATATGTATAATATGCACAAATAAATAGCTTACATAAATTATAAAGCTTTATGTAAATTAATGTTTATAGTCAATTGGACAATGGCCTCTAGCCTGAAACTTATTTATTCCTTGTAAACTTCATAAAAGTAATGAACAAGCTTTTGTCAAAATAACTGTCATTATTTTCTATTATGCCTTTTTTAATTACAGAAAGTAAGGGTAAGATGATATATAAACCTCTGGTGATGTTCTTCATGTGTTTGCTACTCTCCCACAATACCTTGAAGTTGCAGAGAAGAGATCTCTGAATTACCTACAACATCCAGAGAAGAGGGAAACAATACAGAAGTCCAGAGCAGATATCACCCAGATGCTATCTTAAGCAGCAAATACATGTACCTCACCTCAGCATTTTGCTTAAGGGCACCAGTCCACTCAGCAGCAGATTATTATTTCTCACCCTTTTTATCTAAAAACTCCAGTTTGAGAAAGACTTTGAGCATGCTAAATGTGCTGCGGGTGTTTCTCCCAGTGCTACCAATCGTTCCATCAACAAATACTGGAAATGAAGTGGCTGTGCTGGGATAAATTAATCATATGTTGCTGAAATCTGGTAATGCCTTTTTGACTCAAGGCCTCTAATCTTTC
Source organism: Anhinga rufa (assembly GCA_013400875.1). NCBI lineage: Eukaryota > Metazoa > Chordata > Aves > Suliformes > Anhingidae > Anhinga > Anhinga rufa. The sequence goes on along the minus strand of VZTV01013554.1, from coordinate 20,461 downwards.
GGCAGAACTCAATGACCTTGCAGTGAGGTGGGCAATGTACCACATCACATGTGACGAAGGGACAGCAGGATTCACCCACCTCAGTGATACTAGGACTTGTCCCACTGCTTCTAGGCAACTCACAGAAACTAGAAATTCATTTAAGTGGTTATATTTTGACTGAGGTAAAATTTAGATTACTACATATGATTTGGATACTGTAGAGTTCGTGTTTACACAAGAGAAATAAAAGGATTCACACAACTGAATGGTTCAGTAGCCTCAGTATTAATTTGTAGTCTGTTATTGCTTCTCAAAATACCTTACATGCAGACACATGTGACATATTTGTAACCTGAGTTATACTAGGCAGCAGAGCATACAGCCTACCTTGGGGTCCTTCCCTGGGTGAGTTTTGCTGCAATAGCAGAATGGTCCTGCCCTCAGATTCCAGAGTCATATGATAAAGTAAGTCTGCAGAGTTCAGCATCAAGACTGGTCTGTTTTGTGAGACATGGAAGGACCATCAGAAAAACATATCAAAGTCTGACTTTGAAGGGGAAGAAAAGATGGTGTTAACATGCCTTTAATACCTTAGTTACGTCTTACATATTACACATTATTGCTAGTCTTTTGTCTGCTGTGACTGAAAACAGAGAATAGAGATCAAAATATTAGAGGCCTGATTGCATCAGAGCCTTTGTGATTATATATGTGTCTGGTTTTGTATCTGTCTCTCTATTCATATACCATTTGCTCTAGACAAACTAAAATTCATGCCACTTTCCAACAGAGGTACTTCAGGTATAGTAACAAGACTTACAGTAGGAATGTTTTAGGTAATTCTTTTGGAATTGCACATCTTGCACAAAGATGATCAGGGGACTGGAGCATCTCCCTTATGAGGAAGGGCTGAGAGACCTGGGTTTGTTCAGCCTGGACAAGAGAAGACTGAGGGGGGATCTCATCAATACCTATAAATAGCTGAAGGGTGGGTGTCAAGAGGATGGGACTGGACCCTTCAATGCACCTGAAGAAAGGACAAGGGGCAATGGGCACAAGTTGGAACACAGGAAGTTCCACTTAAATATGAGGAAAAACTCCTTTCCTGTGCGGGTGCCAGAGCAGTGGCCCAGGCTGCCCAGAGAGGCTGTGGAGTCTCCTTCCCTGGAGACATTCACACCCCGCCTGGACGCGGTCCTGTGCCCCCTGCTCTAGGTGTGCCTGCTCACGCAGGGGGGTTGGATGAGATGATCTCTTGAGGTCCCTTCCAACCCCTACTGTTCTGTGATTTTGTGATTCTGTGAATTAATGTTGTCATCTCTCTTATAGAATTGGCTGAGGCAGATTCTATACCATACAACAAGTGGATGGCATGATCCTGAGACAGAAACAGGAAGGTGGGATGCTAAGTAACACCTTTTAATCTGAGCCTTAAAGGAAGCAAAGCAGTAGTATATACACACTGAAAACCAGTCACTTTCAGAGACAAATCCAGTACAGTCCTTCTTGGTGGGGTGGGGTGAGGAGCAGAAAAGGCCTTGACTCTGTGTAACCACTGCTTGGCAGTAACTAAAACATCCCTGTGTTATGAATACTGTTAGCAGCACAAAGCCAAAACAGAGCCCCATATTAGCTCCTATGAAGAAAATTAACTCTACCCCAGCCAAAACCGGCACACCCACCTCTAGGATTTTTCAGTAACCTTGCTGGCAAAGAAGCAAAAGACTTTAGTATAATAGAACTCAGCTTAAAAAAAATGCAAAAGAATCAGATTTGAAGATGGCATACGCTTTCAGTTTTACTAATGGGTTTGAATCTGACTTATGCAAAAAGGTAGTTGCAACTTTCCAGAAAAAGGACACCTGAAGGTAAGGTAACTACAGGTATAAATGTAAAAAACAAAAAAAAATCTTCCCTATACGTATTTTGCAAGTGCTTAATGACTAATGGCTTATCTATAAAGCATGAAAGACTGAACAGGCAGGAGAAGCTATTACTTCTCCTTACATCTGCTTTATACATGTCAATGTGTCGTGGTTTAGCCCCAGTCAGCAACCAAGCACCACGCAGCCACTCGCTCACTCCCCCCACCCCTGTGCAATGGGGGACAGAATTGGGAGAGCAAAAGCAAGAAAACTCATGGGTTGAGATAAGAACAGTTTACTAATTAAAATGAAATAGCAATAGTAATAATGGAATAATAATAATACTGGAATAATACTGGAATAATACTAATACTAATACTAATACTAATGGGTAAATAACCATAGAGAGGAATTAAGCCGGGGCGGGGAGGGGAACCACAACAAAAAAAAACGCACAAGTGATGCAACTGCTCACCATCTACTGACTGATGCTGCCGGTTCCCGAGCCGCGATTGCTGCCCGCCCCGGCCAACTCCCCCCAGTTAATATACTGGGCATGACATCATATGATATGGAATATCCCCTTGGTCAGTTTGGATCAGCTCTCTTGGCTGTGCCCCCTCCCCTCCCGGCTTCTTGTGCCCCTGGCAGAGCATGGGAGGCTGGAAAAGTCCTTGACTAGTTCAGCACTACCCAGCAACAACCAAAACATCAGTGTGTTATCAGTATTATTCTCATACTAAGTCCAAAACACAGCACTACACCAGCTACAGTGAAGAAAATTAACTCTATTCCAGCCAAAACCAGGACACAAGGGAACATTGTTCATCCAGCTTCTGATAGATACAATATATGTGACCATTTCCTAAGAGCAAACAGAAGCAGAGCAGCAAGTGTTAATACTGTGAAATAAAGCACCTACAAACACTCTGGTTTATTTGCTTTGCTATGATATTTCTTAGCTTTTTTTTTTTTTCATCCAAGATTTGCGGAGATCAGTAAAGTCTATTTCCTCATAGAAGACATTTCTTCCATCAAGGAAGCACATGTATCTAAGACTTTGGGTCATTCCAACAAACTTGGCTCAAGACAGCCTTGTAATCTTCACCACAAACCTGTCAATTACATGTAAAGGTGATGGTGTACCAAAATTACTACATATAGGAATAATATCCAAATTTTCTTTCTGCTACCACTACTATACATACAAGCTCAGCTCAACCCACTACCTCTGCTTTGGTCAAAATGTCACCAAATGATCATCAAATGATTCAAAAAGACTGCTTGTTGGAGGGTCCATGTTAATGAATTAATTCACTGACAACTTTTGCATCTCAAACAGATTTGGGTTTTACCCTGTACATGAACATCTCTGAGGTTCCCTGCTCCCAGTTAATGCAGATTCAACACCATTCACATTGTCCATTTGTTCCAGTAATTACACATGAACAAGTTTTATGCAAATGTTTTCTTTTCTGTTCAGAATAAGTCTGGCTTGATGAAACTACCAGTCAGTTGCAGTTACACCCGGATTTAAGAATGTGTGGTACTGTGGAGCTGTTCACTGCACTGTACATGTACATATCTCCCAAGCTGCTTATTCACATTGGTAGGATTCTCAAAATGGAAGTTTATTCCTTGGCTTTGAAACACTAACTATTTCTGCCAGGTTGCCTAGTTCATTGTTCAGATAAATTCTGTCTCCCATAGTTGCTGCATAAAATTTGCATTCTCCCTGAGGTGGATGTACAGTTCCACCTTCACAGTCCCTACTCACTGAGCTGCTTCTTTCCCCATGTCAGTTTGTGAGCATTATACTTGTGCCCTTTCTCAGTCCCCATGATAATGCCATTCTCCCAGCCATGTATCTTTGAGCATCAGCTACACTAAAGGAAATGTGAGTGGAAAGTGTAAATCCAATCATGATTGTTGCACTTTTATATAGACTGTCATTTTAGAAAATAGTTTTATCCTTTTTAAACCCACTGGGATGTACCACTTCTCACTTCTTTTTGTAAATGAGAAAACATGTATTTTGCAAGAATCTGTAGAGTTGTTTTTTAAAGAGTTGCACAGTGTTGTTTCACATCAGAATGATAGGGTAATTGGGGGCATTAAAGGTTGGCTGCAGCTTCTCATTGCTTCTCCTTGCTTCTTCAGTCATTAATGGCACTTTCCATCAATTAAACCTTGCTAGAAGTCACGACTCCATCTTTGGGAGTTCCCAACTCCTACATTTGGAACAGCTGTGAAAGAAGAAAGATCAGAGGTTACATAAAATGCCTTTCCAATTCTCCTCCCTCCAATCCTGGATGCATTTGAATGCCAATAATGTAGTTCTCATAACTACTGTTTTTGGAAAGTTCCCTCAAGGTGGTTGATATCTGTGGTGTGAACACAACTCCTTAAAACAGCATGACACCCCAATCCTCAGTGGTTTTGCAGTGCTGTTTTCCTGCCAGGCTGTAAAGTTCTCAAATATTCTCTTCCAGGAATGGGCACCTCATATTTTCATGCTGAAATTTAACACTATCTGGAAATCATATCATTTCCCAGGACAATCTGTGTGTGTGTGTGTTGGTACACTACTGCCTTTGTGAGTCTCTTTTGCTGCTCTTGTGTCATTTTCCCTCTGTTTGTACTAGCTGTTCCTGTGAAGCTTGTCCTTCTCATAGTTGCCCTGAAGCTACTCCCTCATTTCCTGGCATTCTGCAGGTGCACTCTTTCCTTTGTTAAATTCCCTTTTCCCCCTTTATTTCAGCTTCTGCTGGGGCCAGTATATATATTTTTTCCTTCAGGTTTGTACAGGAAAGTGATTCTTACTCTTTGCTCTTCCAAAATATTTTTTTCTTTCCGTCTCTTATCTGACCACTCTCATTTTCCCTACTCTGATCACATTTTTTGTTCTCTTCCCACAGCTCTCCTCTCACTCCCAAATGTGTCATGAAGCCCAGAGGTGGCTGCTCCTTACTGCCTGCAAATGGATATGAGACAGCAATGATCTGACCTCTCCAAACCTTTGCATTGTATTTAATGCAAATGTTAGGGGAGAAAGGTAGAGACATAATCCCCAATAAGTGATCTTAAACCAAGTTGTGATTCATTCATCCTGACTAAGCACTGAATGACATTACCCTTCTGCAGCCTGCAGTGAGAGCACAGAAACAGGTTTGGTGACTGCAACTCCTGGGACTTTGCTTGCACGCACTACCCCACAGGAAAATCTGCAAAAGCAAGGGAAGATGAGAAAAACTAAATGATGGACAAGGCCTTTAGCAACCTCATTTAACTATGAAGTTAGCCCTGCTGTGACTGGTGGGTCAGACGAGATGATCTCCAGATCTTTGCAATGTAAAATATTCTATCATTCTGTGATTCCCATGACACCAAGCTCTTTGCTAAATAGCTCACATTTTGAAACACTGAGATGGAATTCACTGTGTATGCCTCCAGTGCAAATGTCTACAGATAGGCTAGTCCATCAGTGAACAATTTTCAGTTATCTGGGAAAAACTAGCATTTTGAAGGTGTAATTTATCTCATCTGCTTCAAAAGACAACTTTTGAATAAGGGTCACCCCTGCTCTAAAGTACATCCATTTCTCAGAAATGACCCCATGTTGTTTCATTAGTACAAGAGTGGGTACAAATCAGTACAAAGTTTGTCACTACAATGGGGAGGCTGTAGTCCACATTTTATTATCACCATTGCAAAATGGTATATTAATGTGCAGAAAAAGATACCAGCCATGCTTTACAATTTATTCAGTAAAAAAGTAAAAAAAAAAAAGGAGCAACAGGCAGTCTGATGTGATTAGAAAATAATTCAGAAGTATGCACAGAGATACTAGCCAAAGTGGAAATCACCTGGATACCTTCTTTTCAGTTCCTCAGGAAATGCTTAACTAGCAGAGATACTGAACATGTGATACCATACAGACAGATAACATATTTGTGTTTTGGCTCCATTTCCCAGGTTTGACAAGCCCAATTGTAGGTCACTGGTATTTCTTCTTAGCTTCCAGGGAAAAGTCCAGAGAGTTCACTACCACACCAAGGTCCCCAATTAGTGATTTCAGAGCCCAGAGGGTATATGGTCTACAGGCCAGCCACTTCCTGAGGTACACTGCTGAAATGGGGTTAGTTGGTGGCTGAGCTTTTGCATTGATCTTGCATTGTGTGATGATGGATTTGTGTGCTGCTCTAAAAAACTTTTTACACTGATACCACTGACTGCACAAAAGAGTGTTCCTGAGTTCCCTTCAAACCTGAATTATCCTATGATCCTGTGATTGCACAATGACTTTGACTGTCATCAACCAAAAGACTGCCTGTGGAAAGATTAACTTCACATGCAACCTGGGGTATTTATATAGGACAAGTCACCAGTGAAGTACAGCTGCCTCTGTGAGTGAGCTCTCTGATTTAGCTGCATTGGCTCATAGCACTTGTACATTTGCATAGGCAAATGGTACTGTCTGGTGCTGTCCCTTTTTACAGGGTTTCAAATATGAGCATCTGGGAAAGTCCATACTTAGTCATCTTTCTAGATGTCTCCTTCCAGGAACTCTACAGAATGGCCATATGTCACCCTGTCAAAAATGGCATTGCTGTTTTCCACAGAGAGTAGAGAAACAGTAAGGGGAATGTTCAGAAAGCCTGACGCCAAACAAGATCTTGTTTAAGTAACCCAGGTCTCTTCTAATCTGTGCTATCACTAAATCTAATCTAAAGTGTGGCTCAGTTAAATTATTTAACGAATGAAACACACAGAGCTCTATGAGGCTGTTACATATTTTTCTTAACTCGTACATTTGTTTAAATTTCCCCAAGTAACTGAGCAATATCATGTATCTTTCACACAGTGATTTATTTTCCAGTTATTGTAACCAGACAAGATGTAAATACATGCCTTTATTTAAGAATAACAAATGATATGAGCATTTAGATGAGCTAGAATCTGTAAACATTATTTTTAAACACTTAGGCCAACAATGCTTACCAGGGGAGCATATAAACTGTAATACACCTAACTAAGTGAAAGGTTGTTTTGGCTTTTTAGTGATGCCTGCTATTAAATATGAGAGATAAATATGTTTTGTGTCAGCATTACTAGAACCATGGGAGAACTATGAAACTCATTGAAAATGTCTCTGAATCACAGATAATTTTTTTCTTAATAGGAACATTAATCTCCTTGACATCTGCTGGAAGAGCAACACAATGGGATGCAAGTAATCCAGAAGACTTCTGGAGGGTGTCAGGTCTCTGGATGAGTCAACCAGGATGATGAGCAGCTGGATCTGCTATTCACTAGCAAGGAAGAAGTGGTTGGCGATGTGGTATTCAGTGGCAATCCTGGCTGTAGTGACAAAGAAATAGTGGGTTTCAAGGGCCTGAGGGGACTGAGGAATGCAAGGAGCAGAGTACAGAACCTGGACTTCTGGCAAGCAGACTTCAGTTTGTTCAGGAAGGTGGGAGGTGGGAGGTGGGAGGTGGCGCTGAGGGGAAAAGATGCTCAGGGAAGCTGTCAGGTCTCTAAATAGAGGTGTAGATAAACTGGATCAAGTCCAGCACAGGGCCACCAAAATGGTCAGGAGATGGATCACTTGACCTGTGAGGAGAGGCTGAGGAAGCTGGGCTTGTTCAGGATGGAGAAGAAACAGCTTCAGAGGGACCTAACAGCAGCCTGCCAGTACCTATTGAGTAGGTTTTCGAGAAGATGGAGCCAGGCTTTTCACAGTTGTGTATGGCATGAGAACAAGAAACAATGGTCATAAACTGTAAGAAAAAAAGTTCAAACTGGATATAATAAGAACTTCCTCAACATTTGGACAGTCAGGTACAGGAAAAGCTGGTCCATAAAGGCTGTGGAATCTCTATACTTGAAGGTTTTTCAAGATCCAACTTGACAAAACCCTGAATAACTTAAATAACTTGGTCTGACCTCCTAGCTCACCCTGCTTTAGGGGAGAGATGAACTAGTGATCTCCTGAGGTCCCTCCCAACCAGAATGATTTTGTGATTCTTTTGCTGCTGTCATGTTTTCTTGCAGTCAACAAACAACTTCAGTCTGTGTCAAAGGCAGGGAGCTATGAGGTACAATTTCCTGGGATAATCCAAGAGATATATGAGAGCAGAAGATCTGGAAGTTACTGAAATAGATGTACCATAACAAACTATCCTACTGAAGAAGAAAGATATAGAGATTGTTATGATTGCATCAGAGGTCTTCAAAGACTTGAAAATCCATAGAGAATCATACCAAGTGGGAACTAGAGAGCATGACTATGGCAAGGGTTAAAGAATGCTGTAAGCTTATATGAATAAAAAACCAGAAGGCTGAAAAAAAAAGGAGTTTCACTAAGTGGGTTATATAAAAGCAATAAAAAAGCCTCTTACAAATATGTTTGAAATAAGAAAAACAAAGGAGAGCATAGGGCCAGTAATACCTGACGTTATTTCTAGAGCAAATAATGATGCAGAGAAAGCTGAAGTACTCAGTAGCTTCTTATATTTTTGTTTGGAAAAGAAAAAAGCTTACTAATGATTCATGTGAACTTCAACAAATAGATATGGATGTGGGCTAGAAATCAGAAAGAACACATTAAATAATGAATTTCAGTCGGCAAAGCCCAATGGAGTTCACACCAGAAATTATACAGAGCCTGTCTACTCTGAACCAATTTTTCCAAAGAAGTGGAGAGGAGCAAAACCAGTATTTATATTATAAAAAGGAAAAGGACACTCTCATAAATAAAAGACCCACCATTTAAAAAGAAATTTTGAAACACCTAACAGTCTGAGCTGCACTTGCATAAGTTGATAGTGCCTGACTTTGATGGAATCACAGAAGCAAGGAATCAGCGATGCAGTATTACTCATAACTTGAGGCCTGATTAAAAGCAACCTACAGGAAAAAACTCTTATTGAATTCAGTTTTTTTATAAGCCAGGCCACTTTTTTTTTATATTTAATTTAAAAGACAGTTTATGAAAAAGATGTTCACTTGTCAATTATGAAAGCTGGTTCATATTATTTTCTATAGACCTGCAGGTTCAAAAAGAGGCAAGAGATATACTTCAGTTTAAAGAAAAATGAGCTAACAGGAAACATCTGTGCTTTAGTATCCCTCAAGTCTAGAAAAGTTCTCACCAGGTATATTTTTATCCAAAGCTCATATCAACCTCTATTTTAAACTTAATCATTAATACATTGCTAATTTTCTCCTATGGAGCCTAAACTAAAGAACATATCACTCTGTATGCGTCCTACTCCCAGCTGATTTTGCATGATCCAACATTTCTGTGAGGTATGTTCATTTAATGATCTCATAACTGATTAAATGCTGGGACTGAAAGGCATCCTGCAGCTGCCCTTAATAGAGTCCAGAGCACATGACACCTGGTTACCTTTTGGTGCTTAGGTATGTTAGTGACCTTAATGAGTCCCTCAATCCATTCACATATTCAGCTTCCCCAATAAATTCTTTAGTTAAATGATTTTAGCACAACTTAGCATAGAAAAGAGACTTAGAATAAAAAAGGGCTTGAATCTGGACATTTTTATTTCAGTTTCACCTTAATTTCATTCCAGAATTGATCTTGCTGAGTCTAAGAGCTAAGTCTTTCCCTCAGCTCCTAGAAAAATCAGAAGAGATTGTAAGGTTATGCCACAATTTTTGTTCATTCAAGTTGTCCAGAACTGAGATATGAATAATCTTAAGCACTACAAACCAAAAATATTGGGAAAATCACCAGCTGGTATATGTTATAAGTCAATTAAGCTGCAATACTTTATGCCAGCAGAGGATCTAGTGTTCCTTCTGAGACAATAAAAATTAAACAAGTGGGATCATCTCATAGCTCTGGGTATTATTATGAGTTTACAGCAGCTCCTGCTGTTTTGAATGTTAAGTGCTAAATGCCTTTAAAACCAATGCAACAATGGATTTTCATAATACCAAAGAGTCTAGAAAAGCACACTAAGTACCAACACATAGTTTATCAGGAAAGTATTATTTGCCTGTTAGATGGTAATTGCCATTTTAAGTAGGTAATTGTTGGTGGATTAAATGCTAGAAGTAATCACCTCTCATAACTCTTTTACAAGTGCCTTCCAACAATCTCTTTGGAAAAAATGTTAATTGTGATTAACTATAATTTAAACTTTATAGATAAATCAGTTAAGAATAGTTGCAAATAAACATAAACAAAACAAAATTACTTTAGCAAGGCATTCGACACTGTCTCCCATAGCATCCTCATAGCCAAGCTAAGGAAGTGGGGGTTAGATGAGAGGACAGTGAGGTGGATTGAGAACTGGCTCAACAACAGAACTCAGAGGGTCCTCATCAACGGGGCAGAGTCTAGTTAGAGGCCAGTACCTAGTGGTGTTCCCCAGAGGTCTGTGCTGGGTCCAGTCCTGTTCAATATATTCATCAGTGATCTGGATGAAGGGATGGAGTGTAGCCTCAGCAAGTTCGCCGATGACACCAAGCTGGGAGGAGTGGCTGATACACCAGAAGGCTGTGCTGCCATCCAGCGAGACCTGGACAGGCTGGAGAGCTGGGCCGAGGGGAACCTGATGAAATTCCACAAGAGCAAGTGCAAGGTCCTGCCCCTGGGGAGGAACAACCCCAGGCACCAGCACAGGCTGGGGGCTGACCTGCTGGAAATCGGCTCTGCTGAGAAGGCCCTGGGAGTGCTGGAGGGCAGCAAGTGACCCTGAGCCAGCACTGTGCCCTCGGGGCCAAGAAGGCCAGTGGTATCCTGGGCTGCATGAAAAGGAGTGTGGCCAGCAGGTCGAGGGAGGTCATCCTGCCCCTCTGCTCTGCCCTGGTGAGACGGCATTTGGAGTGCTGTGTCCAGTTCTGGGCCCCCAGTTCAAGAAAGAGAGGGAGCTGCTGGAGCAAGTCCAGAGGAGAGCCAGAAGGATGATCAAGGGACTGGAGCATCTCCCTTATGAGGAAAGGCTGAGCGACCTGGGTTTGTTCAGCCTGGAGAAGAGAAGACTGAGGGGGGATCCTATCAATGCTTTACCAATGCAAAGTATCTGAAGAGTGGGTGTCAAGAGGATGGGACTGGACTCATCTCAGTGGTGCCCAATGACAGGACAAGGGGCAACGGGCACAAGTTGGAACACAGGAGGTTCCACTTGAAATATGAGAAAAAACTCCTTTCCTGTGCGGGTGCCAGAGCAGTGGCCCAGGCTGCCCAGAGAGGCTGTGGAGTCTCCTTCCCTGGAGCCATTCAAACCCCGCCTGGACGTGGTCCTGTGCCCCCTGCTCTGGGTGTGCCTGCTCACGCAGGGGGGTTGGACAAGGTGATCTCCAGATGTCCCTTCCAAACCCTACCATTCTGTGATTCTGTGACAATGATTTTCAAAAAGAATTAATATACATGCCAGTATATGAAGATTCTATATGACTTATTGCAGTTCTGGAGTTTGAATCAGTTTTTGTGTTCTAGGAAATAATAACAAAAATGTTATCGAGACCATGAAGCATTTCGAAAGTCTAATTAAATCAACATTAAAAACAACTCCAGTGACTAATTCTGGTAAATATCCAGTCAATTTCATTGATTTTAGCTAATATATTTATCCTAATATCATTAGAATATTTTAAAAGTTCAGAGTGACCTAAGGAAAGATTTTTAACTCATTTATCTTACTGGTCTCTGAGCAGTGAGTATTATTATACAAACAGTAGGCACATTAGAGAAAATGTAATAAAAGACTGTACTGAAAAATTTAAAACTTTGTTTTATTTTCCTAGTATGACCAGACTTAATGGCATAGCATATGTCCAACACCACTGTGTTGGAGACTGGGAAGCCTGAAGGGATGATAGGTCTAGCAAAGCTGTTGAATGGCATTCCTGTAGAGTGCAGGGCTGAATCCCCAGTGACATGGGAGAAAGAAAAGAGTATTCAAAACAGATGTGCAATGGTCATGACTCACAAACCACTCCAGCAGCTTCAGCACTGGCTTGAGAGACAGGAGACACATTTCCAGCCTGCATCTTTCCTGGGTCAGTCTCTCCACATCTCAGCATGGGGTTAACCACAAGGCACAGCCTTAGCAAAGTGACCTGGATAAGAGTATCTGATAAAATAGGAATGTGAGTGTAAAAGGTGTGTTCGTGAATGGAATGCCCAAAACTGCTTGAGAGTGTGTTTGCCCAAAAACTGGGATGATGTTAAAGAGAAAGGCAGCCATCAGCTGAATTAAACAGTAACTAAGGAAATAGAAAGAGGCTTTTGAAATAAAGAAAGAATCAGCATGAAAGTATAAAAGAAGCACAATCCTTTGTAACAGGGTGGGAAAAGCCTGAAACTTGGAGTGCTGTGAGGATGCTATGATGAACCTTCATCCAGCTGGTAGACTGACAGTATGAGGTGCAACAAGAAGGACCCACACTATGGGTATGCATCCTTGTGGGTTGCTTTCTTTCCAGCGTGTGGACTGATGGATTGCAGCAAGCAGCACAGGTGCAGATAAAACTAGAGCACGACATGTCCACCAGGGCATCTAAGAGGTGGCCAACTCCAGTCAGCGACAAGCCTCAGTGGGTTTCCTTCTGCCCTAGCAGTATTGATGGAGGTTGCTGTGGCTTTGTGTCCACACCCCCCCCACACACACACTAATAGAGCTAGCCACCCAGATCAACACAGACAGACACGCTGTTTTGTCAGCACCCACAGAAATGACCATCATGCTCACACAGACATGAACAGCCCTCAACAGCCTGGACCTCTTTCTTCACTCCTGTTGACAACACTGAAGGCTTCTAATGGGACAGACAGACGCATGCTGTAGGGTCTCTCCAAGATCCGATCTGAGATCACTGGTGTATCCAGGAGCTGCACCCAGACCTGCTCTCTCCTGGCAGATGGCCCCCAGATCTTGGGGCCGTGCAGGTCCTTAGCATCTCCCCAGCACAGACACCAAGGCCTCTCACCTTCCTCACTCACATTCACACACACCAGCCTAGAAGAGAGGGTGCCTCCATCAAGGAGATAGTTAGAAAGAAGATTTAATAAGGATGTAGTGTACACTGCAGCGACCAAGCACAGGGTTCAGTCAGGCAAGCATGCTGACCAGCCCGTTTACATCCAACCTTTCAGCTCCTTGTTCTCTTTTCCCATGATTTTGCACTCCAGTCCATCTTGATCCCTCACTTCCCTTGCTTTTGATCCTCCTCCTAAGCATCCCATAAGATGTTTCATACATTCCCATAATTCCTTTAGAACATCCCATAGCTTTGCACAGTTCCAGTAGATCCCATATTGAATGTATACCCATATAGGCAATAATCCCATCAGCCTGCACAGCCTTTTGGGGACAGATTTCCTTTGGCTGCCTCGGCTGGGGGGACAATGGGCTGATCCTGCTCCTTCGACGGTCCTAGGGGTAGCCAGTTTGGGTGACCTTCTCCCTGATTAGGTTACTAGGGTTTCCCTGCGTATTATTGCTCCTCCCAGGGTCTTTATGTTCATGTGATTGCTCTATCATCACAAAACCTAAGCGTAGGGGATGCCACACTCCCAAAAACTGGGCTTGTGCTTATAACCCACACTTTCTTGTGAATGTGTGTGTCTGGAAGGGGTTAAAACTTTTTAGGATTAGTTATGGAAATAGATTTAGAAAGGGGAGTTACCAACTGGGTAAGGCAACGGTGTAGCAGAGATTTTGAAGGTTACTAATAACCTGGATAAAAAACACCTAGTGCCACTTGAGCCTACCCTGCCTGGCCTCCAGCTGTTGTACCTGCCAGCCCCAGGTACTGTTATCTCAGACATCTAGGCCCCTCAAATGGTACTTGATGCTTATATTTACAGAGCCCATAAATGCAGAATTTTATTCCTAACTAAAAAGCTTAATATTTGAGGATTTAGTTAGGTAAGAGCAATTACAGGCTACCTTCCAATCTTAGACACTTCTGTGCATGTCTGCATGCAAAGTAAGTTCCTTTTACAGTCTTTGGGCTCCCATGGCTAAAGTTGTTTGTCTAAACATAAATCTCTAGTGCTGTTGCAAATGCCCCGTGGTATTTAAGGCACCTGCATGGGGTTAGTTAATACAATGCAGAATCTTAAAGAAGCTATGTCCTTCTGGACTGGTAGCTGGTAATAAGGCGGGATACCTTGGATACTCAAAGAAGGTGAGCTGTCTTCCAACAACTGAATTGAGTCCTAATGAATGGCTAGACACTAGGTGCCTGCTTTAGGATTAAATTAATCACTCTATCCAGGCTCCCTCGTCTATAATGAAAAAGAGGCTCAATTCACCTGCCTAAGCAGACGTCTAGTATCATTTGAGGTTGTGTAATGGTGCTATTTGGAGCTGCCACTCCAAAGGGACACAGGTTTTCTGTAGGACCATTATTACATATGCCAGCCCTGAGCAGAGGTTTTGGGCACCCTCAAGGATCTCAAATAACACCATGTACAGTGCAGGCACCCGAAAGGAGCCCTAGATCTCTCCAAACTATAATCAGAGCCTAAACACATAACTCACATATAGACATCTATATGAAGACATCCTAATTCAAAGAACTTAATTTCAAACTGAATCCTTCACAGTTTTGTCTTAACTTTGGTGTGTATTTTACCAAGCTTGGCGTACCCAGATGCCACAGATGAGGTCAGCCAACTTCAGAAAACTGTAGAATGACTTAAAATAGTCAATGATGCTTAAAGCAAGAGAAAGAAAGCTAGCAGCTGTGCAGGGGAGACAATGGAATTACACTCATCCCCATTATATGGTATAATGAGGAGTAGTGACACTCAACGTAATGAGCATGGTGACTGCAGCATGTGATCACACTCTCGATGACAATCTGAGGAAGAGCATGAAATACATGAACCCAGTGACCTAGTGATCTTGAGTTGAGTCATGTCTTACTCATCATTAACACCTATATGAGTCATTAGACCATGGTAAAGACATTACATGAACTTTTATTCACTATCTGCTGCAAACTGCATTGTTTAGCTGTTGTTCTGACTAGAAAACTCATTTTTACTAAAAGCTATGAAAAGAAAAATAAAAAAGAAAAATGAGAGTGAGAAACATTTCTGTTTGTCAAGAATAAATGGCCAGTCAGACACCCTCTTCACTGTGGTACATATCTGTCCGCTTAGTTAATTAGGAAGTCATCAAAGAAAATAACTTGTCAACTTCCACATAGCTTGAATTAAAACTAATTTGACAGGATGGACTTCACTTCAGTCATATCTGTGATAAACCCAGTTATATTGTATGGGAGATATTTCTCATCATCATTTCAAGGAGTAAATGTTACTGGAGCTCTAACTGCCAAAATCACAGGGACCGTGGTGAAAATGTTTACTGATCTGTGCCAGGTATATACTGACAAACTGCTCCTGCTTGGTCAGTCATGCAGGACACACTTCATTTCTTATGGGCATTACAACTACTAAAGGATTTTTGTAGTGTGAGAGAGGAATGCTGTGGACTGAACAGATGTTGTGAGATCTTGTGTGTTTAATGCACGTTACACGGTTGTCCCTAGTTACAGAGGATGGGATTTGATTTGATGACTGCACTTCTGTGTTCCTATACAACAGTAGAGCCCATGCATACGTATTTATTAGTGTTTGGGCACTGGCCATAATCTTTTTTTAAAACTCATTTTCCAACTCTTCAAGGTACACCAGCAAAAACCCTATTAACCCCTGGAGAGTCTTGAAAAGTACAAATAGCCCCTGTGTGAGCAAGCCGGAATCAGTCTGCCTAAGATACTTTAAGGTTGAGAATTATCTCCCTCCAGACTGTGGCTGTGATCTTTAAAATGGGAAAGAGCTGAAGTATGCAGAACTGTGTTGCTGTTTTCTTTTACAGAAAAAAAAAATCATGGAGTGATATTTTTCACATTTGTATTATGTGAAAAAAAATGTTGTTTATATTGAAGCAAGATATGTCAGGGGACAGAAGAAATGCATAATTAAAAATTGTGATAATTTTTATTTTGAAGTTTCACAGTGAGATTGCATATTGCATGCCAGATTACTTTAGAATTTTAGTTTCTAACAGGCGGAACTATGTTTCATGTCTTAAACAACACTAAACACTGTCAATGCTCAACAGACACGGTATAATATTGATAGCCTTTGCAAGAGAAGGAGACAGCAAAGAAATTGCACTGTCTCCTTTGGAATAGTAGTTGAGTGACTGTCATCAGCACAGTGATGATACAGCAAACTAATCTGCTTCTCTCAGCTGTTTAGCATCAGCATAATTACAATGAGCAAGATACCTTCCGTAAATAATCATAAATACTCCACATCACCTTGCAGATATTCTGGAAGAACAGCCACTCAAGAAATCAAAGAATTAGCAAGAGCAAGAGTGCTGAAATAACATGAATACCTTCTGGCTTGTTTTCTGTGTTTCTGTACAGCCTGCCACCCATTCTACCCAGGGTGGAAAATAAAAAAGAATATAATGAAACTGAAGAATCATTCTTCTCCTCAGTTTAACTATGAGTTCATAAACTTATCCTTCAGGGAAGAGATTGCTCATGCTGACCTCAGGTTTACTGCTCATCCATTGTGGATGCATGGGCATTCGAGCACATTGACATTGGTAGATAGACTTTGGGACATACAGACACACTGGCCTGTTGTAAACTTTCACTGAGATCACAAGGCCTTGTCTTCACAGGATAAAAAACCTCCCTTCTTAGCATTTCTCACCCTGATAATAGAGAAATAATCCATGAACAACTGTCCTCTGGAAAAATGTGTTGATACATCCATTATCTGAGGGGGGACCTTATCAATGTTTATAAGTATCTGAAGGGTGGGTGTCAAGATGTTGGGACTGGACTCTTTTCAGTGGTGCCCAATGACAAGACAAGGGGCAACAGGCACAAGTTGGAACACAGGAGGTTCCACTTAAATATGAGGAAAAACTTCTTTCCTGTGAGGGTGCCAGAGCCGCGGCACAGGCTGCCCAGAGAGGCTGTGGAGTCTCCTTCCCTGGAGACATTCAAACCCCGCCTGGACGTGGTCCTGTGCCCCCTGCTCTAGGTGTGCCTGCTCACGCAGGGGGGTTGGACAAGATGATCTCTGGAGGTCCCTTCCAACCCCTACCATTCTGTGAGTCTGTGATTATAAGAGCAAAATGTGGGGAAAAAAAACCCACTTTGTTTTAAACACATAATTTCCTTTAGCAGCATAAATTATTTCATGAATTCACTGATAAAATTATTTGGTTGATGGAGTGGCTGAGTTCTGCAGTGCATGAAGATATACTACAATCTACTTTTCTTTACATGAGTAACTTGGACATTTCTTTTTTTATTTTTTTTTTTTAATGTAAAGAGATATTAAGTGATGCACTTCTATTCCTTGCTTTTTACAACAGTTCTTAATGTCAGTCTTTGTCATATAAATCAAAGTTTGAGCTAATTGGTATTTTATCCATTAGGTTCACTTATGCATCATATTTCACACCTCTGAAGACTCTTCAGGCACTGTTGTTCCTCTCTGAGTACCAGAAGTGTTTTTCTAATACAATTATCCATCCTTATAAAATATTTCACAATACTGTAAACGTCATGCCTTAATTATCATTTCCAACACCTGCTGTTCTGTTATTACCAAAACCAGATAACTTGGTACATAGGCAGCCTGTCCCTTCCTTCTTTGCTCCTAGATCCCTCCTTTCCTCAATAAACCCAGGTGTCTTTTGTCACATAAACCTCCTTGATAGTAATATTTCACCCCTACTGGAATTCATGGGCAGGCACAGGGGATGGGGATGGGTGTTAATTTGACAGCAGGATCACTTCCAATGAAAGCATTCTGTAACAGCTTTGTAGCCTTTCCTGCTTTCACAGGCACACACATTGCCACTGAGTGCAGCCCTAAACACAATGTCAGCTTCTCCAAGAGTTTCCTTTCCTGCTCCTCCACACTTTTCCCCTTCCCACTCTAAGGTTGACCCCTGATGTAAACTGCAAATGGAACAAAATAGGAACATAATTACGATGCAGAAGAGAGTAGTAGTGATGTTAAAATATTTCCATTTTCTTTCGGAAGTGATGTGCCAACTTGCATTCTGTATTTCCATTCATTGTCCATCCATGTTTAATAGGCATTCTGCTCCATATCAGACTCCGTGTTTCACACAGCATGTCATTTCTTATACAGTCACTCTCTTTTAACATCAGCATTGCCAGGCACATGAATAATTAATTGCACATTTTACAGGCCTGTCCGTGGGAGGACATGAATGAGTTGCGACCTTCTTTGATTTATACACAATCGTCTCCACAAATTCTGCTTTAGAGTACAAATTCTCCTTGTTCTGAGGACCTAGATATCTGCCAGTAAACTTTAAGCTTGCTCTCTGAGGTTGGTTTGCCCCTCTTAATCCAGATTTTTCATTATCTCCACAGAGAAAACTGTCTCCAATCCCCAGTTAAAAACTTTCTTAAAATACAAACTCCGTTTTCTTTATTGTAATTAATCATATTTCTTCTTCTTGTGTCCCCCAATGTGGAGAACAATTGCTATTGTCTATTTTATAGCAACTTGTTACAACCAGAATGCTGTCTTCATTCTTTCTCTCATGTTTTCTTTTCTTGACTAAACACATTCAATTCATTTAGATCTTCCTCTTAGGTCACATTATATAATCCTTTAATTATTCTTGGAGAGACCTCTGAGAGCAATCAGAATTTGTCTACATTTTACTAAAAATATGATGCTCAGACTGGACACAGGATTTCAGTAAGGCTTAACTAAGCTAAGTGCTTAGTAGACTGAAAAACTTCTCTGACTTATTTCTGCTTCTGTTAAAACATCACAGAACACAACTTGCATTTCTGGAAACAATACTGCACTGTACCTCAATTTCTCTGATATGTTAACTTGTTGGGTTTGTTTCTGATTTATTGCACCCCTAAATCCTCTTTCTGCAGCTCTTTAGCTGAGTTATATATTTATATTTTTTGTTTGATTTCCTTTTCCTAATCATCATTCTCTACACTTGTCTCTATTGAATTTAATCTTGTTGATTTAAAATTTTGCTCTCTACAGTCTGCTGGGATCTCCTCACTTACAGAAATTCTTCCAGGCAATTTTTAATGGTTAAGTTCTTTAATGACTTCAGAGTGAATTTCAGTAGGTCTGAACAAATTAAATCCATCTAACTTATCTAGATGTCTTTAATGCCTCCCTGCTTTATCTTGCTCTGCACCTCTATATTGTCATTAAAATTAAGTACCTGGTGACAGCTGACATTGGCTTTTTCTGGATTGACTCAAGCACTGCGTACCTCGGTCATTTCTGCAGTATCAATCATATGTGCCTCTTCACTGTTCCTTTTTTTTCACTACTACCATGTTGAAACTACACAATACAGGTAGCAAGCAAACACTCAGACTGTCCTTCCCTTTTAAAATGAAAGCTAGCTCTGTTAACACCATGAGACATCAGCTAGCTAAAACACATATTTCTCATCTCTAGTGTGCTTAAAATGTAACCAAGGTCAGACAAGATATCTAATAATGTCACTTTCTTACTTAGCAGAGTTGTTCCCCTCATGTTTTTGAAATGGCAGAATACTTAGTGGGCAAAAAGATCTTCCTCTTCTAATTAAGTGCATTGGTTCTGGTGTGCTAAGGAAGAGAGCGCCACACTCAGAGTTCCCGGATTGAAAGCAAAATTCTAATGTAACTTTTCTCAGTGTGTGAAGATAATTAAATGGTCAAGAAGAAGACAGTCTCATTTTTCTTTTTGCACATTTTGAGTTTGTTGCTGGCTATCAAATGTATCTTTTGAAATCTGAAAAACACAGGAGAAATATGGAATAGCATGCAACTATCATGTTATATGTTTGGGCTTTTATGGGCATTGGTGTCCTGGTTCTGCAATGAACTACTCGTGGTGTCCTGGTTTCAGCTGGGATAGAGTTAATTTTCTTCCTAGTAGCTGGTATAGTGCTGTGTTCTGGATTTAGTATGAGAATAATGTTGATAACACACTGTTTTAATTGTTGCTAAGCAGTGTTTACACTAGTCAAGGACTCTTCCAGCTTCCCACACTCTGCTGGGTGAACAGGAAGCTGGGAGGGGACACAGCTGGGACAGCTGACCCCAACTGACCAAAGGGATATTCCATACCATATGATGTCATACTCAGTATATAAACTGGGGGGAGCTGGGATGGGTGTTGGTTCGCAGGTGGTGAGTGGTTGCATCACTTGTTTTTCCTGGGTTTTGTTTCTCTCTCTCTCTCATTGTTTTCCTTTTCATTACCATTATTTTATTGTTAGTAGTAGTAGTAGCAGTAGCAGCAGCAGCAGTAGTAGTAGTAGTAGTAGTAGTAGTAGTAGTATATTTCAATTATTAAACTGTTCTTATCTCAACCCATGAGTTTTCTCACTTGTACTCTTCAGATTCTCTTCCCCATCACACCGGGGCAGGAGGATGAGCAAGCAGCTGTGTGGTGCTTCGTTGCCGATTGGGACTAAACCACAACAGTTCTTTTTGGTGCCCAATGCGNTAAACCACAACAGTTCTTTTTGGTGCCCAATGCGGGGCAAAAAGGGTTTAAGATAATAACAGATTAACCAGAA
>VZTV01013552.1:0-15172 GCA_013400875.1 Anhinga rufa | reverse complement strand
CCCCGCCCCGCCCCGCCCCAGGGACGGGAGCGCCCCCTCAGCCCCGCTAGCGGCCCGGGCGCCCGCTCCTTACCCTTGATGATGGGCTGAGCGGGGGAGCCGGCCGCCAGCGCCTCCCGCCTCCTGTNGCCTTTCTTTTAAAACGATTTGAAAGTGTCACGATATTTTCAATATGCTTCCCCCATCATAAATTACAGTATATTAACTTTTGGGATTTTTTATTTTTTTTTAATGCTACATATACTCAATAACTTTTAGAACAGTTCGGTCCTTGTTTAGGGCATTGCATCTATAGCATGGTGGTTTTGCACATCCTTTCCACTTGCAATATGTACGGCGTTGCTCACTGCCTTTGTACAGTCAACGAAGGAAGAACTGGAGCACGAATTGGGCTACTGCAACCTACCGTGGCCTGACCTGAATACCTGAAAGGAGCCAGTTTAGCTGGAACAATTACTATTTTATTAGCAGAAAACAGGAGTAGTACATATTTGTTTGTTAGAAGTTGTTCTGCCCATGCTCTACTCTGCATAGCTTTTATAAGTAGGAGCAATTGCCTGGCTGAGAAAACAAAACAAAGGACTTTTTTTTTTTTTTTTTTACTCTGTGAAGCTATTACAGGAGACAAGAAATGATCCTATTATTAAATTCTTTGTCTCATCATCAAAGTTCAGAAACTACTCACTGAAATCACTATAATTTTTTTTGGCAATATATGTAATCTTCTGAACGCAGCCTTGAAAATGAGTGAATTGGTTTTGTTGGAACAATCTCCCCCAAAATTACTCAAAATATGGTGAAAATCTGTTTCAATAATAAAATTAATTTGACATTGGGAAGTGTTCAATACTTCAACTAAACTTATTAAATTCAGCATAAATATATAATCTAAAACAAATTTTCAATCCTTCATTGTTATGTAGTCTGTAAATTTTACATTAAAGAGGCCATAATTAGCAGAGATAAAATTCAATATTAAAAAACTATTCCCTTTCACATACTTTTTCTTTCCAAAGTAACCATCTCTTGCAACCTATATTTGTATTTTTCCACTTGCATCCAAAGCACATAAGCACTTGACAATCATCAGTAAATTACATTAGTGCTCGTATATTAATAATATCTGGAGGATGTTCCAGCTGGCTTGATAATCACTAATAACTAGGGGTAGCATTATTCAAATGTTAATTTTATCCCCTTCCATTCTAGCTGCCATCCTTTCCTAGTCTCTCCCTCAGACAAGTTATTTCCCCCTCTAAGCTCCAGCTATCTTTTTATTTGCTAAGGAGGAAATCCAGTAGTGAAGGGGGTTTATAACTACCACATTTCTAAAGAAAGAGTTTTTACATCATGAATATGTCAGGTTTGGAATTATGGACTGCAAAGAGGGCAAATCCTGTGACAGATAAGTGCATTGGTTTCTAGGACTACTATCCTGAAACCATTTCTCCTCTTAGTTTGAATAGATTTGTTTGTTTGTTTGTTTAAAGAATATGCTTTATTGGCTGGATTTATGCTGGTTCAACCCCCCCACTTACTCTCACTGCCCTGTCAAGCTTATTCTCAAAACATATTTAAAAAAATTAAGGAGGACTTAAAGAGGTGATGGCTATAAAAAGACAATACTTGTAGAGCCCTAACCTGTCAGTTCGTAGGAAGTAGTCATCAAGTCACAAAAATATGGAAATAGCTATAGCTTGGAGGATGAAAATCAACATATGTAGTCATCATGTATTTTTTTGGAAGATAGGCTAAACAACCTCTGTCACTTTTGCCATGCAATGGAACCCGCTTTCTCTTTTAGGGATCACCCTGCCACTTCCCATTAGTGTTAGCAGCACTCCGAATTGCAAAATCTTCAGATAAACGTGCCGAGTCCTGTCATTTCCCCCACAGGCTGTCTAGCGATGATAATCCACTAAAGGATTGTTTCATCCAAGTGGCGGTGTACGAGTCAAATGCCGGCAACAGGCAGGGAAACCCAAACCTGTTGAGGCAGACGTCTGCTGAGACGGGAGGAATCGGAGCGACGGCCCTTAAGAGGGCAAGGCGGGGGACATACTTTGCGCCAGCAGAATAAGTCCATGGGCTGCACCCGTGATGGGAGACCGAGACCGCGATCGTGATGGCTGGAAGTTTGCGGGCCGCGATGCCGATGCTGGCCAAAGCAGGCCTGGGGCTGCGCTGTTTGGAGGAGTGCCTTGTCAGATTAGCTGTGCGGCTACTGTATTTGATGCTCAACCTGGACGGACAGGCCTGCCAGGCAGAAACTGCTCAGGCAGATGATGCTAGGGAGGACAAAAATTATCCACCGCAAGACTAAGAAGACAGATGACACCCAGCAGGAACAGCAAGCCAAATCTGCAGAATCCACAATGCAGCTGGCTAGCCCGAGGCTACCTGCCTCTTTGAAGTGGAATAGACATCACCGACGAGCTGTCAAATTAGATCACCAGCCTGGAAACGCTGAAAGAGATTTAGTTCTTCCAACAGAGAAGGGAAAGTTTAATAGATGAAAATCTTCCTAAAGGGGCCAAGGTAGCGTGGGAGGGGAAAGGGGAATCCTTCAAATGCAGCAACAATGAAAAATTACTCACCTCCCGCCTGCCTGCAGAGCAAGAGATGGGATGCGCAGCATTCTGCAGCAGCCGCAGAACGTAGCCACTACCAGCACGGAAAATAAAGGCCACGCCTGCAGGAACATGCAGAGAGCAGCAACAAGTAACCCTTGCTACAAAATCAATTCCCCCCGCCAAATCTTTGATATCTTTATATGTCGCCCTGGAGCTGGGCTCTGAAGTACTGTAAATCTAATATTTGAGGCATGCAGCGGTGGGATACAAAGACCCAGCCTGAATCCAAAAGCTTGGTGCAGCAGAAGCGCGTGATGGCATCTCCCCATACATGTCTTTTATAATAAAATTTAAGCACAAAAAATGTGCATAATACAATTCGGTTTCAATAAATCTGGAACAAAAATTAGGATTACCAAGTGAGTAAGCATGTGCTCAGGTGTATGGTGAATATGAAACCCGGTGTTTCCGTTAGGGACAGCAGCAGCACGATCCAATTATAGATGCACAGAAGAAATACTGCTCTTAGGGGGAAAATATTAAATGTATTAATCCATTAAGCAGCTGCATCGTTGCAATTAGACTTTGAAGTTAAAGACCGTGAAACACACCAAAGATTAAAAGTGATAAAATTGAAAACCAAAAGGAAAAAATGAAATAGGCCTACAGATACCTCTTCCTAGCAAAAATTTAAAAAAGTAAAAAAAATTACATGAGACTGTATACACATACAATTACAAAATTAATTTATGGCCGTACCAAGGCAAATTTACTTAGAGAAAAATCATGATAATGTCTCTATTCCCAGCTTCAGCTTTCACGTACACCAGACAAACCATAAATCAGCTGAAGAGATGCAAACATAAGATGCTAGCAGATCAGAAAGAATATGAACCAGATCTCAGAATTAAGAGCTTACACTGGATTTCTTGATAATGATTTCATAGATGTTGTCTATTTTCATCTCTCAGCTAATCCCTTTTTAAGTACCTTGTCTCTTCCAAATCCACAGCATGGATGAGCAGTTTTGATCGTCTATTGCTTTTTAACCAAGAGGAGAATAAAGACGCCCAAGTTTTAGAGCTCTCATTTGTAATATTACTTGGGTGTATCTTATTTAGTGGACAAAACCATGGTAGCACTTCTAAGTAACATTTTCCTATAAAACAGTTAATATACATGAGAGTCTTACTTGAACTGCAAAGTACTCATGTCCATCTTAAACCTTAGTCTCAACTCCCCGCTAAGAACCCAGAATTCACACCCATGCTGAACAGTCTAGATTATAACTAGACTATAATTATATAGTTATAGTTATATCAGCTATAATTATAACAGAAATAAAAATATGAGGGGTGGGGGAAGGAATTATTTTATCAAGATGCTTCAATGAGCTATAACACCTATTGGGAAGTTTAAGATTTACCTTACAAAAAACTAAATTCCCCATTCCTAGACCTATATGTTATTCCAAAGATTCAGATAGTAGTAAATCCTGGGAGAAGGGCTACTTGAGTTTAGAAATATTTTGAAGAAGGTGGGGTAGGCTATCAAGAAGGATTATAAGAAAAAAAAAAGATTAAAAGGATGTGAAAATATCATGTCTTACAGGCAAACAGCTGAGATGCTAGCTAGGAGACTTCACTGCCCAAATGTTATGCATTCTACCCAAGGCATCTCTGGCACTTCCATAGGTGCAAACCTCTTGAAAGCAAGTACTAACTGTGGGTGGACAGTGAGAAAAGGTAAAAAAACTTGCTTGACTGGACTGTTTCAATTGTCAACCAGTAGTGATATCTCCCAACTTGGTTTCTGTGTGGAAAACTGGGATGTCATCTGGTAGATAAATCACTGATGACACAAAAGGAACTGGACAAAAAAAGCATGTTATAAATTTTAGCTATCAAAAAAATTCTTTACAGTTTTGTTGCTGAAAAGCCTGCACTTCAGTTCCACCTGAATGGTCAGGTTTTCTTAGTACCTAGGCCTAAACTGAATTAGTTTTTTTTTTTCAGTGTAATACAGATCTTCTCAAATTTCTCATTCCTACTCACTCTTCCCTAATCCCATATCAAACCTGGATTATTATTTTTTTTATAAGTCACTGTTAACCAGGTAAAAGTCTCAGTGCAAGAACCGCCCCTAGAGGCTTTTGAAGTAAAAGTGAACTCTGACAGCTCACTTGAAAATGAAGTTACACATACAAAGCCGACTAAAAATCATCAGCCCATTTCTAACAGTGCAATACCCGAGCACCCGTTTCAATCCGGCTTGTCTGCAAGCAGTGGTCACCTTGGCATCAAGGAGAAAAAGACAAGTCAAAGTGGTAAGTGTGAGATTTCACTGAACACTTACAATTATCGTATTTATTCCACTATTGAATTCTTCAGTTGCTGAAAGGTTGTCATGCAGCACTCTCTCACCATATGGCAACAACCTCAAGTCCTAGAGGCGCATACTTAAGAGACCATAACGTGTCAGGCCCCTTGAATAAATTAGAGAGAACAATTATGCAAAATAATAATACTGCAATGATGAGATACATTAACAAACCAGAGTGTCACTGTTCATGAAATGCTGTGAAAATAAATTCCACACATCACTGTGGTCGTCGTCATCATCATCAAACTGTGAAGCAACAAGAGCAAAACAGCATCACAGTACTTACTGCACCCTTCAGCAACTGAAATTTTAAGAAAGGAGAAGGGGGTTTCAAGGGAGGAAAGTCACTTTTACTAATGTTCAGTGAAAGTATAATAAAATACTACAGAAACAGAAAGACAAGCGGTAGTAATTTTAGAAACAGCAGAACATTTACCCACGCACACTCTTTATACGGCCCATCAATGTTAATTTGAGAGCTCACATAACACTGCACCTCATCTGTAAATAATACGAAGCATCATTGTAAAAAATATACCTCATACAATCTCAGATAGACCAAGCTACATTTTATGATTTTTCAGAAGCTTTTTTTACAGATTTAGTTGTCCTTGATGATCAAAAGGCATTAGGCAGAAAGGTGGAGAGCAAAGGAAATCAATACCATCTGGTTTTCCCAGTTGTCTCTCTAAAGGTAAAGTCTCAATACATCTTTCCTTGCTTTTAACCCTCTACCCCCTTTGGTTTCTCCATGCAGGGAAGGAAAAATTGACACACTCAAGTTAGCATATGATAATGACCAAATGCCTTTTAGATAGCATAGAGTTAAATTTTACTAATCCACTTATAAACATTTCATCTTTGTTAGCGGATTTTTTTTTTTTTTTAACATTTCAGCAGCAAGTAACACTTCTGTTATACACCAGAGAAAATAAAACTGGCACAAGAGGCATGGGGATACTGCAGCAGTAGCATGTAGCCACCTTGAGAAATCCTGACACTTGGAAACAGCAGCTGTTTGGGATTAAAAAAAAAAGACACTGTAGCATCATCCCTACAAAACTTGTCTGAAAAGACGACAGTATTGTTTTCAGCAATATTTTTAGCTTTGGTTCCATTTCAGTGTTCTTACCTGTAACATAAGCTGCTGTTTCCATGGAAGAAGGCTTGCACATACACTTTACAAAACTTAAATCATTCTCATTTGCAACAGCATATATAAAAATAATCTGTAAGATGAATGTGAAACTTCCCCAAACCCTGACCAAATACACTGATGATTTTCGCTCCCCTTCAGAAAGAAAAAATGATTCATTATAGTAGAAATTAGTAGAAATGTAGGTATTTTTCTAAGTCATCGCATCATCACCTGCCCCCTGCCATAAGTGGGGGGATAAAAAGCAGACTCACTTTTATACATACTACTGGGTAACAAATGTTTGAATAAATTGGGAATTAAGACTGCAAGTACTGACAGTAAAAACCTGAAGCCCTCAGGTAGTCAAATATGAAAAGCCTGGAGTATGAAGTTTCTAATGTACATTTGCACTAAAGCCCCCTCCACAATTCTTGAACAGAACTCAAGATTTCAGCGAGATCTTCATAATTAAATACACAAGGCCTGCTTCTAAATAGCAAGGAACAGGAGTAACTAACAGGAAAAATGGTAGAAGCTGAGAATTAAGCCCCATGGAAATGATGAAAACTTTTTCAAACCAAACAAGAATATTTTCATTTTTAACAATATAAGACATTCCTAAAAGTAACACTGTGTGCCTGTAAACCCTCGCAAGAAATTGTCTATACAGAAAACACCTATTAGAGAGCCTGGAATTGTCCAAGTTAAGCTTACTCATGCAATTTTCTACTGTCCTTTTATGTGTTAGGAAATATTTTAATTACCCCATCAGATCATCTAGCTACTTTTCTTAAGGCCTTGTAACATTCAACACGCTCAAACAGCTATCCAAGATATTTTTGTACCTACCTTGCTGGGTGGGAGGCTCCTTAAGTAACACACAAGTTAAGACAAAAGAATGTACAACTGAGAAGTTGTTTGCTGAA
The DNA here is from genome assembly GCA_013400875.1 of Anhinga rufa. NCBI lineage: Eukaryota > Metazoa > Chordata > Aves > Suliformes > Anhingidae > Anhinga > Anhinga rufa. Next base: position 8,153 of record VZTV01013552.1, on the reverse strand, counting down.
CACTGTTGCAGAAACCAACATTCATTTAAAATATATAAATATTTTTGTATTTCTTTCAGTGCTTTAAAAGAAATGTTAACTGAATTGTGCAGAAGGTAATTACCCAATTCAGATGTATCCTTAGGGCATTATGTTAGCACTTTTGAATTTGTTAAAAATAAAATGGAGGGACCACATTCTAGTGAAATGACCTGTCCAAATGTCTGATTCAACAATAGTGTCTTTGGTTTTAAAAACAAACTAAAACATTGAGTGAACTTGACAGACTAGCTCATTATTATCTTAAGCTGAGCAGTGGTTTTTTTTTTTGTAAGGATCTTGAAACTTGCATTTGCACTTGTGTGGAAATACCATATAAAGCAAGACAATCGCAAGATCATGAAAACTGCTAGCTTTGCTACCTGCTTTGAAAGAAAATGCTTCTAAAATCAAAATAAAAGTCCACATACCACAAAGTGAAATAGCAAGTGAACTAACCTTTTAAAATCTTCATTTTCTTTACTGAAGAAAAACTAAGAAGTTCCACAGCCAAATTAAGACTACAGTTTTAAAATAATTTATTCAGTCACATAAATACTTTGTAACATTTGCATGTTCCCTTTTTCACATCCTTGGCACACAATATAGCTCTTAGCTTTTACAAAACTAGTGTAAACATCCATGGAAAAGAAAATGAAAAGAAAGTGGGACATATGTAAAAATTCAATAAATAGCAGGAGTGAATAATTCAAGGAAAAATAAGTAATTCTTTCCCACAAAGACCATGTAATTACACTTGAATGTTCAATTGAAAGAATTTTCATTTTTAAAAAATAGTGAATTAAAACTCAGTTTCCATCTTTCTACCATCATTGCATTTAATTAGATACATGATACATTTCTTTAACTAGTTTGAATTCTTGAATGAACAATAGCAATTCAATGCAATTGTATTATTTGAGGCATCAACAGTTTTGGTTCATATAGAGAAGGTTACAAACCAGTATATGCGAGTCACTGGTTTTGGACAGCATAGCTTCTAAACTCCCAAACACCCTTTGAACATGACATTAAGATTCTCCTTAATGAGCATTCGTGTATAATCTGTTCTTGATAAAGATGACATTACACAGATGTTGTCGGACACCTGGATAATGCTGAATATGGTTGAACCAACGAGACACATTAAGGTATTTCTCCTTTTCTTGCACTGTGAGGTCCACCTGCATAGGGAAGAAATACAAGGCACTGATCATTAGTGTCACAACATCTGGTAAGGTAAGTTAAAAGTGAATAGTTTTACAGGTGATTTCAACTCACATAAAGAGTTGCTACAGTCCAGCAGTATTCTATCTTGATTTCACATATTAAAATTCACAGCCCAATATATGTATTTACTTTTAATTTACTCAAATTAACAGACCTGCAGGGTGGAATATACATTTGTGTGATAGTGAAGGGGAAAAAGTATGTCAGCTTACTTGAATTTAATCCATGGGGTTAGCAGACAGTATTGGGAGGCGTGGGGAAGAGTTCTACAACATGCACAAGTCTTTTACATTATTCTAGCAGGTGGTCTTGCCTCACAGACAAAGTGACTACTCTGTATTTCAAGGTGTCTTACAAGTACAGGAATAAGGTTTTTTTCAGGCAATTTCAGACTGGATAGAAAAACTTAAGAGTTCTTTTCCATTTTGAGCATCAGTCATATAATAGTTACTAAGAAACAGCATAGCTTAACACTTAACTGTTCAGATGTGCTTGCTCACGTTATTAAGATAGCAACAACATGATTCAAGTTACTACAGTAAAATGAACTGGAAACCTGTCCATACTTCATAAACATATTCAAAGTACTATCACTTACTCCTACAGTTTGAGCTCCTGTTGTTCAGCATTCTCAAGTCAACAGCACAGCCACTTGCTTATTTTAACCCTGATCTAAACAGCTGCATGATCAGTCAGGAAGCCTCCAACTATCCTATAGCTATTGCAACAGCTCCTTGCCACAGGAACTGTGGCTAAGAGTAATGAAGAGTTTCAAGCCTACCTTTTTTACTTTTATCAGAGGACCAACTCAGATAGTCATCTACAATTAGAGATCTTAACTATACCTTCTTCTAAGTTCAAGTCAGCAACACCCTCAAAGCTTCACTACAAAGTCTTATTACTTCTGAGTCTTTCAAGCCAGCTGTAGAAGTGCTATTCCCATCCTGTATCACCTGGATTACCCTTCCTTGATTAGCAATTCTAGGTCTCCTCATTTCTCTGTTAATGAAGTTAGCTTATCAGTTTAGACAATAATCTGTTTCCTCGCATTAACCTACTATATCTGAATTTCAAATGGGGTGGTCCTCAAAACAGACTACAAAAACTGCATCAGGAACAAAATGTGATGTTCACAAAAACTACCCTATCTTATCTCACCAATATTTAAACCAATCAATACAGGAATCACCTCACTTCATTTTCAGTTAGCCAATTAGCCATCAAGCTTAACTTAGCCATCTTGACAACACCTGCAGTCAATGAAAAAGGGCACACCTGTAGAGGATAGTTTTAACAAATAACTGGCTAGACACACCTAATATTTTTCATGTTTAGACTTCTAAAGCTAATCAAGGTTAATCCCCCCCTCAAAAGCTAAACAGATGGCATATTCCTTATGCCTTGTTCTATAAACAACAGATTTCAAGGACAATGCAGGTTCATTGCAAATTTCATCTTGGACACAGGACAGCTGGAAACAAATGTTCCAACAAACTTGAAGTCACAGAAGAGCTACACATACTTCATTTACAGCTGTACGAGTGAAAAGCTGGTGTACAAAACTAAGTCTCATGTTAAATTTCACCTCAAGAAACACCAGCCCTTTTGATTTCAAGCGTTCCCTGTAAGTGCCCTAACTGCTTCTCATTACTGTTCTTTCACACAGCCCAGCACCCGGCTTAGAATTGGAAAGCTTTAAACATGTAGAGGTAAAAAGAAAATAAGGATATATACTAGAAGATGAACCACTGGAAAAATACCGAGGAAGAAGAATTTCAAGGATTTGCAGGAAGCAATTCTAAACCAGTGCCACAAGGCATTAAAGCTCTATTAACAGTAAGTTAAGAGCACAGAAACTGCAACAACCAAAAAGCAGGGATCTTGCAGCTGCTCCTAAACCCAAGTGGCTCTTCTTCCTACAGGACTTGCCTGCCAGAACACAAGCATAACTGCACATGTGTCATGGTGTTAGCTAGGATAGAGTTGATTTTCTTCACTGTAGCTGGTACAGTGCTGTGTTTTGGACTTAGTACAAGAATAACACTGATAACACACTGATGTTTTGGTTGTTGCTAGGTAGTGCTTGTACTAGTCAAGGACTTTTCCAGCCTCCCATGCTCTGCCGGGTGCACAAGAAGCCAGGAGGGGATGGGGTAGAGCCAAGACAGCTGATTCAAACTGACCAAAGGGATATTCCATATCATATGACATCATGCCCAGTATATTATTAACTGGGGGGAGTTGGCCGGGGGAGGCAGCAATCAGGGCTCAGGAACCGGCAGCATCAGTCAGCAGGTGGTGAGCGGCTGCATCACTTGTGGTTACCCTTTTCCAAAGTCTTTAAGGGGTAAGCATTTGGTTATGAAAATGCTGAACTTAACTTCAGATTTTGTAGCAGATACAGTATTTCCTCCCCATAATTTTATACTGAAAATTCTCAATCTTCACATTTCTCTGATGTAAACCAAAACTAAAGTCTGGAAAACTAGCCCTCCTCCATTCTGTGAGTGTAGTGAAAAAACATCTGAAGGGCAAAACAGACAGCTACTCTAATAACAAAACCTCTTTTTGTACTCTAGGCACAACAAGCAAGATATTTTTACTTATTTACATAATGTACTCTATCAGTGAAATATATTAAAAAGCACTTTGTGGCATGCTCTACTTTTTACTCAGAACATAACTCTTAGGTTAATTGTTTAGAGATCACTTCCAAGGCATTTTTTACAACATTTTGTTAGATGGGTATTTTCTGTTCTTCCTCATTAAATTAGATAATTCCCCCAAGTTAAGAAAGGCTGCTGTTCTGCTGTTAAAATAATTATTTGCTATTAAAGCAATTATTTTAATAGCAAAGAAGCAGACACTCAATTTGACAGGCTTTTTTTTTCATGTCATGAAAAAAAAAAAGTCTTATTCTTCCACCACAAAGCTCAAAGGGTAACCAAGGTGGTCATCATACAATGCAACTAGAAAAGTTTCTAAAAGGGCTATAAATACACAAGCTTTAATTATGTTTGCTTTCAGAAGCATTGGGGATGCAGTCATAAATTCCCATTCCCATACCCTGCATGTGCATAGAACGTCTAAAAATACCTGCCTACATCTTAAGTTCTTCAGTTTCAAGAAAAGGATAACTATCTCACTTTTTAAATTTAGCCTTTAGATATGAGGGAAAGAGAAAAACCAAACACAGTTGAACAGTTTATTTGATGAACTACATGTACTTTCACATAGTTTTGACCAATTTTCTGCTGTTAAAGGAACATGCTTCAAGTTAAATCTTTTCTTTAAAGTACACTGTTTTTTGTAATTCAGTTTAAGTACCTTTTCTAGCATCATTCTTTAGAAGGAAAGCCTGTTATCCCATTACTAAGATAAGCAGAATATCAGTGAATATTAACAAAAATTCATGGCAATCTGTTTATTACAGGAAATGGTTCATTATGGAAAAAAATGGAAAATAAACTACTACTGCAATCTCATTACAGTTCGGTATTAGTAGTTCTGACCCGAGGAGAACAACTTAGTTTGTTTAGTACTTGATTTGACCCCAGAATTTTGACCGAGGCTTCTTCCATTTGCAGATAAAAATTTCACCCATAAGTTATTTTCTAGACCTTATTAAAGAAATCTTCAAGTCAGACGTATAGATTTGAGTCTAATTCTTTGGTTCTGACAAAAGTTTTTGTACTTCAAAACAGATCATCATTTGTATTGATTATTTCTCTTAAATAGAGCTGGACTTGTGCTGTTTGAAAATACTTAAGAAATGATATGAAAACAAGTTCATTACCACAGGGGGAATTTAATGCTTACTGATTGCCTGAGCTATCCTCAAGCGATGCTTCCAAATTTGTGTTTTCTCTGCAATCTATGCTTTAACCTAGTAGAACTTCATTGTTCATCATATTTATCTACAAATGTATTTAAGTAAACAAAGTGTCTAAAGACAACAATATTTATATCAGATACATGGAGATATGGAATTACATATGACAATGTAAATCACATTGATTGAAAAAGCTCATTTAGACAGGTAGTATCAAGCATTACACTTTTTGGGTGTTTGTGACCTATAATATGATGCAGAACAACAATGTATCCAATTTAGTTCCTGCCTTATTACAAGCATATAGTTCTAATTAGTAGACTCAAAATAGATGCAGTCTGCAAAAAGACTGAACCACCACCTGTGAATCTGACTCCCACTCATTAAAATACTAATTCCGTTTCCACAATATGGATTTTTAAACACATAGTACTATTGTGCTTATTAAGAGAACTAGAAGGGAGAGGAAGAAAGGCATACAACTGCAAAATTAAGAGTTGCTGCTGTTCAGCACACAAACTGATTAGTAAGTTCAAATGGATGAGCCTGGACAGTGGAGAATCAGGTTCCAGAACCCCTGCCCCGGGGTAACAGGAAGGGTAAAACGAAGGTGGGAGGAAGGGAGGTAGATGAGGCTGTATCATCTACATTCAGAAACACTAAGAAAGGAATATGAAACCACAGGTGAAGAAGTGTGCAATAGGATTGGGCTGTCTTAAAAACCTTTCCAATGAAATGTGCATCAGAAGGTTTTTCAAGTTTAATAATACTTGGTTCATTCAGGACAATCATATGTCAATAATATTTACAGTATTCTATTCCCAGTGTCTGTGTTAGCACGTAGTTGTTAGTCTAACAAAAGCAGAGAGATTAATCCTAAAGGTCATTATCAGTAACATTTTCAGATTAATTTTCTAGACAGCTTGATGGACAGCAAGAACTGTGCATCCCATTTCTTCCTCCTCTCTTGGAGGATTATAAGAAACATTCATTGATATTTTGCACAAGACTTAGCTGAAATAGTGGTGGATAAGACAAACTGCTTCCCCGGACCACATCACATTAAGACATACAGCAACTTGCCCCACGCCCCCCAGTCTTAAAGCTTAAGGCAGAGAAGCAGCTCTGGACATACTCTCTTCTCATTATGGGAAAAATAAAATAATTTTTTAAAAAATCACAGGATTCTACAGTTCGAAATCTTACCTCTATAGTTGAGTACTAATATTAGTCAATTCTGAAACCTTCAAAATACATCTAATTCCTAACTAATGCTTCTAGATTGTCCTCTTTATTTAGGGTAGCCACCCCATAATTTGCCCTTTATATCTTTCCGATTCAAAAAATTATCTTCCATGAAATCAAACATTTCAGAAACAGATGCTGTACTATAAACTCGTCCCAAGTAGTGTCTGGATGGTTGCAGGCACCCAGGAGCACCAAGTCATTTGTTTTTACCATCTGTTCTATTTCCCAAAGCAATAACTTGTATCTTTTCTTCTTGATTAGGTGGTCTACTCTAGAGCAAACTCTAAATTTAAAATATGCTTGATTTTCCCCTAAGTTTTTAAAGAAAGTCTCATTTGAACTCACTCTTACAGCATATACAGTCATATTTTTAGAAAGTACTTATAGTATGTTTTCTATGTCTACATACGATATGTGAAAGGTAACCCATTCGGACTCTAGTCAATGCGTCTATCCTACTAAAGATATTTTACAAAAAATTAATTCTGTTAAATCATATTTGCTAAGTGACTTACTCTAACACGTTTTCAAAAACCTGACACATGAATGACACACATGCATTTGTCAGAAGCATTTTTCTGATTATCCCCTCCTCCCTTATCTTCTAATGTAAAACTGACTGATTTTATCTACTTCTAAGAATTTAGCAGACCTTTTTATGTAAGTCCTTTGGTTAGTTTAGTAGTACCCACTCCAGAGAAGGAAGGCTCATTTACAACCATATTCCAGCCACCAAATACAAATAAATTCTACTGCTTCAAGTTACCACTTGGGGTTCAGAACTGAGGTGCAATGATTTATAAGCACTTCAGAGTAAACCCTGAGCTGATGACAAGAATCTCAACTTCTTCTCCACTCCGTACAAACTTGTTTGGTTTTTCTCTCTTGGGTACCAGCTCCTCATGTTATTTTTGTATTCTCCATGTTATCAAGTCTTATCATTAAGTCTTGAAACACAAATGACATTTTGTTATGGCTCACACTTTTATATGCATTCATCCATCAGTATTTACGTGCATCTTTCATAACACCAGCAGCATTTCTCCAGTGCTAACAAGGTTAGTACTTTCAGTTCCGACACATTCTTTCAGTTTCATTTATCTATTTCCCCATGTAGTTCTGTAAGCAGTCATGTTTCAAACTCAAACAGACAGGGAGTCCTCATGTCTAGAAACACAGGGATAGGTATCGTCCTTGTTACTTTACGTAGAAGAACTAAAGCATTCTGGACACTACAGAAAATACAATTCTTTTGACAGATCCATAGCTAAATATTAAAAAAGTAAAAAATTAGCAATTTAAAAAACTTTTCTTCAAAGTTCTTATAGGAAATCACTCCATTTTTGTTCTGTAGTTGTCATTTATCAATTCAGTAGGTCAATTTCAACAATAAACTGCCCTTTAGATAAACAACAATTATAATTGATATATATTTAAAAATAATGCAAATAACACTTACCATGACATGATGCAACCCATAGTACATCAAAATGTCTGCTAAGGTAAAAATGTTTCCTGCAAGGTAGACTTTATCTTCAAGGTGTATGTTAAGATCCTAAAAAGGAAAAGTCATTATATTGCTGTAGTATTGACTTTGTAAGACAAAATATTAAGGCACTTATTAAAAATAATAGAAAATCTCCTCTGGAGACCATGCATATAAAATAAACACCAGCTTTAATTTATCCCAACTCAGCAAAGGAGCAAAACATTAAAAAAAGAAAAAAATTCTAAGAAGTGTCAAGATAATAAACTAGAATATCAACATTCTTTGACAGCAAGAATTCATTAAAATTTAAATGTTGGTCTCCAAACAAAGTGCTAG
>VZTV01013549.1:28818-45792 GCA_013400875.1 Anhinga rufa | reverse complement strand
CAATCCGTATTTCCATAGCAAAAATGTTTAGGTACTCAGTCCTTGCGTCTCTCTTCAAAGCTAATAATCAAAGTGTGAGTTTCAGTCATCAGAGTTTTAAGCAGCAGAACAGCCTGCTGCTGTTGTGATTCAACACTTGTCCAAGCTGTTGAACAGAACAAACAAACTGTTCTTGTTCCTGCGATTTAGTTAATGAAGAGACCTTAGTTATTTTTCCTGTACTGGAAGTTAGAATATGATACTGGGTAACCAATGTGTCAACACCACTTAAATGTTTGTAACAAAAGGCTGCAATGTCACATTTCAGGCATGTCATTTAAGAGTTCCAGGGCTCCTTGCTTTACCTTGTGTGAAACAAACAAGAATGTAGCATTCCTTGTTAGTCACCTAACACCTAGTACAAATAGATTCATATTGGTTTCCAAGTGCACTACTGATTAACACAGTAGACTTCCTACAGGCATGATGTAAGAGGGGGCTGGGGAAGAAGAGGTTTTAATTCATATTTAAATATCCTATTCCTATCCCGATACAAAGTGGGGTAAGTTTGATTCAAATTCACTGTAAGCAGCAAAGCTGACTATAGGACACAGTCTGTAGATTATAGGAAGCTGCCTATCAGATTAGCAGTGAAATCCCAGAACAGGGATTTCACCCCAGTCCTAGAACAGGGTGTATGACTTCCCTTCCCACTAGGCCCAAACTTGCTCCCATTGAAGGAAGCAACACAGGTCTGATGTTTTTAATGGAAGCAGAAGGCACTGACTCCCCTGGAGGGAGCTGGTCTATCACCTATTTCTAGGAAAGGGAATTCCTAAACCTCTATGGGGCATTTGTTCCTTTTACAAACTGATTCCATACCCAGTCCCCAAGGGCTGTTTCTGAAACTGCTCCCACAGCACTGGAGAATGGGTAGTCTATCTCAGTGTTATTCTATATCATTCTTGTAAGAATAGGAGACCATATATATATCATGGGCTTTAATAGAGTTAGTGTTTTCTCTCACTCCAACCAAAATTCCCAAAGAAATTTTAAAGCCAGCCTGAGGACTCCTCTTCAGAGTATATGGCAGGCATCTGTATAGGTTTTATTCTTGCTGTCATTTGACTGAAGCTCACCCTCTGTCACCATCCTTCTTGGGGAGGTTCTGATGTTGTGCCTGTGAATCCAGCTCTCAGTCCCCTCGTTTCTGTTTCCAGACTGGTCTTTGTGAGTTCAGTATCTGCATATGCACCTAGTTTTGGTAACCTTTCCCCGAGTGCATGAGACATCACTGGCACAATGGGCTTCTGCAATTTGCTGAAGAGTGTGGCAGAAAGCAGAGTCAGAGTCAGTCAGTCCCTGGGACAACTGATTATGACTATCTATTCTAAGTATTATAGCTAGTAATGTGACCAGGGTTCCTCCTCTCTCACTTCAGGAGTTTGTAAGGCTGCAAGAGATAAAAACAGTGTCATAAATAACTTATCCAGTATGTATTCAGAAATGGGCTGCCTGGTAGGGATAATATGAGTGAAGGAGGTTTAAAACGGAACAACTGAAAAATTGAAGGTCAGAGGGACTTCTGCTTTTTTCCTTAGAACAAAGTAAGACAAAATTCTGCCTTCCATTGGTACTTCAGAAATAATCTTAACAGTAAAGTTCTTTCCTCTATGTAAGTAAGTCGTAGGAGATACCAATTACTATTCCCAGTGATGGCAACCCATGACTGTTAAGAATAGAACCAGACCAAAGATAGATACAGAAAAAGCCAATGACAAATAAGGACACATCAGAGGTCACTCAGAGACATTTACAGATATTGTGGAAGCCATGTTTAAAACAAAATTTGATAAAATTCACTTGGTAAATATTATTATTATGTCTGTACTGTAGCTCACCATAGAGTTCACCTTGTTTCATGTATTATGTTTATTATAGAAAATACAAATTATATACCTGTAAGCATACATTTATTTTAAAAGGTACTCAGACATTCCAGTTCTGAAAAGTCCATATCTCACCATTAGAGTAAAAAATAGCCTATGGAATAATAAGTCAAGTAGTGAAAGTTTTATGAATGAGGTGCAGAAGAAGCCTGGATGTAGATAGAGTTCAAGTATGTAGCTACAACATTGTAATCTTTAATGTCACTGGAGGTGTTCTTTCATTTACTATACAAGGGCATATACTAGTCTGAATGTAAATATTGGACTTAAACCAGTAAAAGAGATCCTCTCTGCCTTCCATTTTAAATGTGGCAATATCCCACTAAAAAGTACCATCCAACCATCTACCCCTGTTTTCATCAAGTGCAGCAGAGAGCTACTAAGATGCTCAGGGGACTGGAGCATTTCCCTTATGAGGAAAGGCTGAGAGACCTGGGTTTGTTCAGCCTGGAGAAGAGAAGACTGAGGGGGGATCTCATCAATGCTTATGAATATCTGAAGGGCGGGTGTCAAGAGGATGGGACTGGACTCTCTTTTAAGTAGTGCCCAACCACAGGACAAGGGGCAATGGGCACAAGTTGGAACACGGGAACTTCCGCTTAAATATGTGAAAACGATTTCTTTACTGTGCGGGTAACAGAGCAGTGGCGCAGGCTGCCCAGAGAGGTTGTGGAGTCTCCTTTTCAGGATATATTCAAAACCCACCTGGATGCGGTCCTGTGTCCCCTGCTCTAGGTGTGCCTGCTCACGCAGGGGGGTTGGACGAGATGATCTCCAGAGGTGCCTTCCAACCCCTACCATTCTGTGATTCTGTGAAGTCTCAGTGTTCCCATTGACTTAAAACATTTATTTAGTAATGGCAGCTTTGATTACTGAAACTGGGAGTATTTGTCCCCAGTTTCCTCCCTGTTTCCACTCTTGTATTTATGGCATTGCGTTCACTTATGACAATGGAAATACATCAGTTTCCTCACTGTTACTCGTCACTGGCTGCCATGCTCTGCCAAATTGCTACAACAAATGAGTTGCAGGGGATTGTTTCAGTCCAAGTGGTTAGCTTTTGATATTAGGAAAGAAAAAGTGCACACAAATTAGAACTCTTCCTATTAGCATCAGGCAACATGCAGTAATGTTTTAAAACAGAAACTGTGATTTCTAGACTGCCTAATGAATTCTGCCCTCATATTCTTTGCCCTTCTATTTAAGTTCTTCCACTGCGTCGATGATGGTAGTTGCTAAGTGTGTACCAACAGGGCATTAGGCAGTGAAACTAGCATCTGTCATCAATAAGTTCACTCTCATTCTCTTTTATCTCCTCCCAGTCAGAACACTGAGGTCCAGTCTTTAGGTATTTGCTTGATTTTATGACTGGGGTTATTTCTGTAGAACTACTTAATGCATATAAATTAGCATGTGCAAATACATTTGGATTGTGGGCACATCCACACGTTTACTGACAGCAGTATTCCACTGGCTACAAATTATACGTATGTATCTATAGATGTAGCTATGGATATAGATAGACGTCTTCAAAATCAGGTTCCAGAATCCCTTCAAAAATCCAGCTGAGCTGCCTTTAATAAGTGATAGAGATCAACTACAGGAGTGGGCAATTTCCTTGATTTTGATTGTGAGGGCTTTTTACCTCTCTGCCTGTAGAATAATGCATGGAATGCAGATTAAAATAAAGCCTGCCAAATCAATCTATTTTGAAGGAAATTCTCAATAGAATGCAAGCTCCTTTTAAAAGATTTGAGGATGAAAAATTCAGTTTATTTGATCAGATTTTGTTAAAGGTGACTCAAAATTGACATCAATGTTGCAAGGAGGATTGACTTTTTGACATTGATTTTTTTTCAATTTAAAATAGATCCAAGCAACTTTCTTGATACTTCATTGTACACTAAATCTAGTAACGTCACCCTTACAGTACCTTATGCCACAAACTAATAGCAAAAATGTCTTAATTACAGTTTATATATCACCTTTGAATATATCATCAGAAAATTAAATGCACCACAAGTTTCCAAATACAGGATACCACAGTCTCTGAAAAGATAATTTAATGACATATTTAAATTAAGTGTTATAATAATTGGACCACAAACTATAGTAGGCCATATTTGGATCTGTATTTTAAAACAGAGCCTGCCTAACAGTTGAGTAGAAAAGCGTTGTTCTTATTCTGCAAAGTATGTGTTGTCCCACCTCTTTCTACAAATAGTTTTGGGATGCTAGATACACAAGTATTTTTGCTTGATCTTTGTTCACCTTTGTGGTATTGTGTGAAGAAGGACGAGGCCCATACATGGCTGCCTAATTCACCCCTTCCATGGGTAAAAATGCGCTGCTTAGAGGTGCTGCTACCAGCCAGAAGTCTCTGTGACTGCCTGCACGCACAGCTGGTGGCAGTGCCTTTGTCCCCTGCCCTCTCTCCTCTCTCCGAGATAGCCCCTCTCCAGCTGTTGTGTCCTAAAATGCTTCTCATCGCTCTGGGGTTACCCACTGTCAGCATGCCTTGCACCTCCCAGCTACATCCAAAATCACTGTCCTTGCTTTCTTTGTAATGTGTTTTGGCTTTCGGATGCGTGAATTCCTTCTAAATACGGACAGCTCAGGCCTTATCTTGAAAATCAATGCCCGAAGCCAGGGAGTAAAAATGCCCTACCTAAAGCTAAGAAAAAGGCACGGCCCCGATTTGGGCACACACGGGGCCGTGCCTCGTCGTTTATGAGCCCCCCCTTTCAATGCATCCTGCGATTCACCGTGCGAAGGACGCTACATGCGAGTTCCCGGTGTATGGCGTTGCACGGAACAGCAGAGCGAGCCAGCTGCTTGCCTTGCGGCAGGTCCTGGAGGGGACGGCAGAAAAAGACTGGTGCCGGTGTGTCCCCATCCCTCGCTCCCCTTAACACCCTGCCACCCCGGCGCTCGCCGGCCTGCTCGCAGCGTCGGGGTGGTGGCCAGAAACAGCAGGTAGGGAGACCCCCGCGGCGCCTCCTCGCCCGCCCTAGCCGCCTCCCCGCCTTCGGGCAAGCGGGAAGCGGGGCAGGAAGAAGCCGGCTGGGCGCCGGGCTGCCTCACAGGCGCACCCGCTCCCCTCTCGTAAGGTGCGCACGGAATCGCCGCTCCCCCGCAGGCCACGGCCCCAGCTCAGAGCTGAACCCCGGCCCCCCGGCGCCGGTCGCCCCGGCAGCTGCGCAGCCCCGCGCGTCCCCGCCCGGGGCCCGCCGCGCTGCCCTGCCCGGCCGCGCCCTACCCGCGCCCGGGTACCCCCGCCCGGGTACCCCCGCCCGGGTACCCGCGCCCTGCCCGGCCGCTGCTCCGCGCCGCTCACGGGGGCACGTCCGTCCTCGGCTTTCGCTGGCGCGCTCCGCCTTCCGTGCCATCCCCTGCCTTTCCCAGCCAGTCAAGGCTCCTGCCGGGGAGCGAGCGGGGCAAAATTGTAGGTTTATGACGGAGAGCCTCAGGAATGGGAAATAACAATTCAAAGGGCTTAAAAAAAAACCCACCCGCAGCCCGACACCACTCCCCCAGCTGCGTGGGGCTGCTGCGTCCTTCCCACCCGCGCACTCTTCCTTCGCGTGTTATCACTCGGGGCTAATTCTCTGGAAATGCACGACCACTGCCGCCCTTCACTGCGCATTCCAGCGGCGATTCCCGGCAGCAGATGCTCCTTCCCTACTTAGAAAAATATTTTTTCAGCTCTTATCATAAAGCCCAGCGGTGGTTTTCCTTCCCTCAGTAGCACAATAGCTACTTTCAGATCGATGCAACTCCTCCGCTCCCCGAGGAAAAAGCTGCCTCGTATAACTGATGCGGCACAAAGCAAACATACCTGATCTCTTTGATGCTCTCGAGTTTGCACATAATTTCTTGCTCATCTGCCATGCTTTTCACTCCCGATTTAAACCTCCCGTGAAATGTACAAAATGCCAGGGAGAAAAAAGAAAAAACATACAATAGACACAATGTAGTCACCCCCTGCTAGCATATGGTCTCTGAGCCTGTGCGGGAGGCTCTAGTGGGAGCTATGGGACTTAGAGTCCAGCTTCCTATTGCTGCCTAGGCAGCTAGACGGCAGAAAGACTACAACACCCACAAGGCAGAGCAGAGCTTTCCGGCCCTTCTTCCGCAACTACGTTTTAAATCGGTTTGTCACACCTCATTATGTCAAAGGTTGTTAGGAGTGCAAAAGGAGTAGAAGGCTTCCCCCTGAGACCTGTGCAATGTTTAGCATTTCATTAAAATGATCGAATACACGCTAGGAGACTGTTGAGTTAGTTCACGATTTTGATGAAAAACTTTTTTAACACAAAGGCATGCTTTACCCATTATTACTACCGTGCTGTTCTCTACTAGATGCTCTGAGTGATGTGACTGTGCCTGGAGTTCAGAAAAGACACGTTTTGTTCTTTAGGTTTTTCTTTTTCATTTCTGCTACTAGGCATAGCACTTGTAGCTATGGAAAAGAAAAACAGAATGCAAATAAAAGGGTTGGATTGAGGAAAGTGACCATTTGTCTTTCTACGGACATTCTGGCCAAGAATATCAGAGCACTTTACAGAGACTGATGAATAGACTCCCAGTTTCTCCTCAGCCAGGTAATTATTTTCCTTCAGGTTCTGTAATGTACTAAGCACTGTGTTGTAAGTTATGAAGATAACAGTTATGCCTCAGCACATTGGAAGGTCTCTTCCAGGATCTGTCCTAAGGGATCCACAGTGTAAATTCACATTCCTTCACCTGTATGCCCAAGTATTTATTCTGGGGTTTACCAGCTCTGATGGTCATCCTGGGCTGAAGGATCAGCACATTAGAATGAACATTAAGCTCAAGGTCTAGACAGTCAGTAGGGAAATCGGATTCTGCAGACATAAACTCCAGAGTGCTACAAATGTACAAACAGCAGTACCGTAGTCTTAGCGAATCCGCTCATCCATCAGGAGGGTGAGGCTGATGAGAACAAGGCAATTATTCTGGAATATATTACAGAAATGTTATATGGAAGGCACTGGAAGTACTTAACCTCTACTCAGTACTGATGAAATTTGCCGGTGTCTCGTCTGGGGGTCTGAAAAGGAGGTGAAAAATAAAAAATTGCTAGAAAGCAGAGGAGAGCAATGAGAATGGTAAGAGTTTTGGGGAACATGAAAGACAGCTGAATGCAAGACAGTGTGGCCATATTTACATGGCATGTGGTAGATCTGCTTGAGTTAGGGCTTATGGTCACAGAACTGAATGTCTTGAGTCAGTTGCATCTATAGTTGCAGACTAAAGGGCAAGTGGTCCCCCTCATGTATGAATATCTGTCTCTGGAAAGCTAGCAAACCAGAGTATGAGGTAATAAGCAGACAGCACGAGCCATTGGGGTGTTGTGCTCTGGCTCCAGCACTGAGCAAATACGATGGTATGGATGTAGCTCATAATAATAATAGTCTTCCAATGTGAAAAAGGTGTTAGAAGAGCCATTATAACAAATAATCCACCAGGTCAGCTGAGAAAGAAGTCTAAAAAGTAATTATTTAATGAGCAATACAGAACGTTTAAGGCAGATTTCAGTAAAATGTCAGACCACAGAGTACTTTACTAGGAAAGGCAATCTGAGAGGTGGAGGAGTCTCCATATTGCTTTTAAGAGCTACGTAGATAAAGGTGTCTCCATACTAATCCAAGTGCTGCAGATCCTTGCTTTGAGGTAGGGATTTTGACCTGATCAGGGTGGAGATACCCTTACAAATGTGGCATATAGTCTGCCACCTACAATGACCTGCTCCCGCTTCTTTAGTGACCTCTCAACATGGCCACGGGCCTGGGCACTGGATGAGTTGCCACACATAAGCATGGATTTCTGTGTTTGCATTAGGTTCTCAAGTCAGCAAGTGCACTCTTGAGAGGGCTGAAAAATGAAAGAATGTGTCCTGGCAGAGGAGGACCTCTCACTGGGAGTCACTGAGAGTGAAAAAGGGTAGGCAACCAGGAGGGTTTGTCTGGAGAAAGGATGGAGCCTAAGGCTGGAGTGGCAGCTGGGAGGAGGGCAGACAAACAGATCTGAAAATAAAGGTAATTTGGAATTTTTGTCTGTCCAAGGCTTCAGAGGGGTAACTCTTACTTACCTGTAAATATTGCTACTCCTGCTTATTTATTTTAAAGAAACTGAGGTGTGTTCTCCTTCAGTTGCTGATGCATTTGTATCAAATATTGTCCGGAACTTTCCCATTTATTAAGTGTTATGATGAGGAATCACACAGTCTTCTCCTGCGCACTCAGCTGAGCTAAAATTAAAACTATAATAAAAATATCACTTTCTGCCTTTGGAAATGACATGCATAGTCTGAAACAAATACAGAAAAACTACTGAGAAACCAGGCACAAAAAAGACAAATGCAAAAAGTTCTGTGTAACAGAAGAGATTTAGGCCTGTAGATGGGAATGTGATAGGCTAACATTCCCTCTACCTTCTCTTGAGTTTTTGTCAAGAAGGAAGAAAAGGCTTAAATTCCTGAATTTTGATACCAGGCCAGGCCAGTCTCCAAAGAACTTCTGCTAGTATATACATTCTCTGCCTGCCCTGCTTGCCTAATGATGATGTTTAAGCAAACCTCTTGTAACAGGCAGCAAATGTTTATCACTGGGATTTTCTTTTTCCTACACAAATTACACTGAGCAATCAATGTAATGTAATGCAGATCAGACCCTGTCCCAGGCCGCGTGAGAAGCTGAAACTCCCCAGAGATGCAGTTTGTCCCTTTTTTTCAGCTTTCACTGATCAGTGGAAGCAAATGATCCAGGAAATCAGGTCAGTCATAAAAACTCTTCGGCACTCAAGGATGACATCAGAGCCAGTGCACTGCAGCTTTCTGCTCATTTTTCCCTGATAATAGCAGCTTTAGTCATCTTTTTAAATGCTTTTAATTCCTAGTGAAGTAAATGGAAATTTGTAATGAATGCAGACTCCAGTATCAGACCCCCATTTATTTAAAAAATTGGGTGGTTTAATAGCAAAAATTTATATTTTTTTCATTAAGCACANGGGGGGAGGGGGAGGAGAAGGAGAAGGGTTTCCCTTTGGTTTACCAGTGTTCTCCAACCTGCTCTTTACTATTCTCTTGTTCTCTGTGGCGATCTGTCTTCTCTAAGTGCTTTTACTGCAGCTTCTATTTACCACTGTTGTCCCTTGTGCTGCTTTGGAGCAGGGACCCCATTTTTCTATACACCTGTAAAGTAACATAAATTTGCATGAAGTTATGAAGCCAACATAAATCTCAGAAACTAATCCCATGTGTTACTGCAACATTTGGTAACTGCAGTCACAGTCTAGGTAAAATAGCTACTTCTCAGCTCAAAACTGATCTTGGAAGCTCTTCACATGCCACAGTCCCCAGCATTTCACATGGAAGATTCATGCAGTACAATGGACTCAAGGTGTTGTGAATCACCCCTACCAATTTTCTACCCATATTTTTTTTTTCCCTAGGGAAGTTGTAAACTGAAGCTGTGGAGAGGCTTGGATGAGGGTGCTAGAGTTCAAAGAAGTAAAACGCCAGAAAACAGGCTTCAGAGCTGAGCCGCTGTGACTGAGGTTTGTCCTCAGTCTGAGGCAGGGAAGTTCCTCATGGCCGGAGTAACCAGCTCCCTAAATAGCCGTAGTTAGGGAAAATAGCTGAATTGATTTTTGTATGTCCTGCCTTTCACACTCTTATAACCTTAACCTTAATAAAGATAAATCCCTTGATGGATTGCTTTTGACCAGCCACTGAAGCACCTGGGTTGATTCAGGATGTGAAGCAATCCCCATTCTCTCAAGGATAGTTTGATTACTTTTTTACACTTCTGTGCTCATTTTGGCTGGGATAGAGTTAGTTTTCTTCATAGTAGCTAGTATGAGGCTATGTTTTGGATTTGTGCTGAAAACACTGTTGATAATACAGGGATGTTTTAGTTACTGCTGAACAGTGCTTACACACAGTCAAGGCCTTTTCTGCTTCTCACACCACCCCACCAGTGAGTAGGCTGGGGCTGCACAAGAAGTTCATATAAAAGCTGGGGGAAGAAGAAGGAAGAGGGGGGCATTCGGAATGATGGTGGTTGTCTTCCCAAGCAACCGTTATGTGCGATGGAGCCCTGCTTTCCTGGAGATGGCTGAACACCCGCCTGCCCATGGGAAGTAGCGGAGTGAATTCCTTGGTTTGCTTTGCTTGTGCTCGCGGCTTTTGCTTTACCTGTTAAACTGACTTTATCTCAACCCATGAGTTTTCTCACTTTTACTCTTTCGATTCTCTCCCCCATCCCACCGGGGATGAGTGAGTGAGCGGCTGTGTGGTGCTTAGCTGCCAGCTGGGGTTAAACCATGACAACTTCATTAGTAAATTGGTATTTGCTTTTTGAGAAATAGTTTTCATGAGAGTAGAAGTGTCAGCTCTGAGACCATGTGAATTGTAGGTAGTTGGTATCTCTAAACAGTGCAATCTTCCCTGTCAGGAATTTCATCATGTTAGTGTCTACAGTCTTAAGCTATGGAGCAGGATCCCTTCATAATTAGCACAGTAGAAATCCAAGGACAAAAGCTGGTGGTTCCTGTTCCAAATAATTTACCTAAATGTCAGGCAAGAAATGAGAAGAGAAAATGAAAAAAAGGTGAGAGAACTGGACATCATGAGAAGCAGTGGTTGAAGTTCACCCAATGCCTAAGCAAGTGGCAGTAGTGATCAAACATTTCCCCTCAGACAAAAGATTATTCGTGTTGATAATCTATTTATCACTACTTATAATTAATAATCCATAGTTAAAGAGAGTTAAAAACTCAGATGACTTGCACAAAACATCTACCTTCTTTTTCCATCAATTCCACTAGACAACAAATTAAGAGATAAATTGAAGTAATGATTTTGAGGATTTATCTGTATTATACAAATCCAATTTTTGCAAATGCACACTTACTGGCATTGCAGAAGATGTATTTCTGGAACAGATAATTAATAAGCAGCAGTTATGAATGGGGAGATGTTTTAGTTATTTTCTGCATTATTTAAGGACTTTTCCATATGATGTGTTCTTCAATTAAAGAAAAAAAGAAGATGAAGGAAAACGGTGATAGGCATCAGCATCGTCTTCATCATCTCACAGCTTTTGTAAAGAAATTAGAACATGCAAGGTCTGCTCCTGATATAATTTGAGTCAGTTGCGAACTCTTGCTGCCTTAAAATTTGAAGACTGTAGGACTGAGCCCTAAGTGAGCTGTATGCTCAGAGGGGGCAGGCTTCTTTGATGCATGATTTAAATAGATGAACTAATTGATTTGAGGGGGTAGGAGACAAGTTGGCTACAGTGGGCCAGTGAATCTTGTTGCTAAGACGCTGAGGGATTGAGAGCATGCAGGGTGAGGATATGAGAGGAAGAGAAGGAAAGTCCTCTCTAACAGGAGTGATGAGAATCCCAGCCAACTTTTGCAATGTTTACCCTATTTTTCATTTCTGATTTTGCGGACTAAACTAAAAGGTCAAGGACAGAAAGTGAAAATGCAGATATTCAACTTGTTACTTTACTCTGCTTTGAATGACATAAGGAAAACCACATTACAAAGTGTTATAAAATATTAGGAAGTTCTTAGACAGGAAGTGAGCCTACCCACAAGCATTAGTAATTATTTTTCTCTCCATGTTTAAAAAAAGGACAGAAAATACTACATCTACATATTTCAAAGTACTTCAACATGATCACAAGGTTTGATAGTTATGGTGTGTTATATGGTTTTAGGAATACTTCTAATCATGTAATACAGATATAGGGATGCTTTTAATGTTATATAAACAATAGCTGAGGAACAATTCCTATATCCATTCTTCCTCACCTCTGGGACAGAGTCTTCCTGTTCATTCCTGCATTGCTAAAATTCAGATCCACATCCAGATCTGCAGACACCAGAGTCAGTGAAGAAGGAGGGAGAGGAGGTTCTCCAGGCACTGGAGCAGAGATTCCCCTGCAGTCCATGGTGAAGACCATGGCGATGCAGGCTTTCCCCCTGCGGCCCACGGAGGTCCATGGTGGAGCAGACATGCACCTGCAGCCCATGCAGAACCCCATGCCAGAGCTGGTGCATGGACCCTGAAGGAAGCTTTGGACAGTTGCACTAGATGATCATTGTAGGTGTTTTGGAAATTGCACATGCCAGCCACCCTAACAGGGTTCGGCTCTAGGTTTCTGCATCAGCCAAAAGATAGATACCTTTATGAAAGTACTTTTTATTAATAGTGCTACAGCTCCAGCTGGGTGCCTCCAAAGAGAGACTCCAAAGAAAGAAACCCTATGGCAATTATACCCTTACAGTCAAAGTTCCCCACCCGCCATGTGATAGTTTGGACCAATAGTAATATTAAGGTCTGGGATCTTCTTGCTTTTTTATTGGTTTGATTCGCTTGCTGTTTCATTACTAAGCAGTTGCTAACTGGTCATCTTATACAACAGCACATCCTCTTAGGTCAGTTTTGGCTGATTCTATAGTTCACTATTCAGCATGTTGTAATATGGTTGTTACAGTTCATATACCATGATCTATAGGTTTGTCTACTCTAGCTATTACTGCTTAAGCTGCTAGCTTTGTCTGCTCTAGCTATTATTAGTGTTTAAGCTGCTAGCTCTAAGTTTCAACTATTTCTACAACAGTAGGTCCCTTCCAACTGAAAATATTCTATTCTATTCTATTCTATTCTATTCTATTCTATTCTATTCTATTCTATTCCATTCTATTCTATTCCATTCCATTCCATTCCATTCCATTCTATTCTATCCTAAAGCTGTCACCCCATGGAGAGCCCGTGCTGGAGCAGGCTCCTGGCAGGACCTGTGGCCCCATGGAGAGGAGTCCACACTGGAGCAGGTTTTCTGGCAGGACCTGTGGCCCCGTGGGGGACCCACACTGGAGCAGTCTGTTCCTGAAGGGCTGCATCCCGTGTAAGGGACCCACGCTGGAGCAGTTCCTGAAGTACTGCAGCCCATGGGAAGGACCCACGTTGGAGAAGTTCACTGAGGACTGTCTTCCACGGGAGGGACCCCACACTGGAGCAGGGGAAGAGTATGAGGAGGAAGGAGCAGCAGAAACAATGTGTGATGAACTGATCGCAAACCCCATTCCCCGCCCACCCTGCACCACTTGGAGGGAGGAGGTGGAAAAGTCCAGAGTGAAGTTGAGCCAAGGGAAGCAGGGAGGGGTGAGGAGAAAGTGATTTAAGATTTGTTCTTATTTCTCATTATCTTGCTCTGAATTAGATAGGTAATAAATTAAATTAATTTCCCCGAGTCGAGTCTGTTTTGCCCATGACAGTAATTGCTGAGCGATCTCCCTGTCTTTATCTCAACTCACGAGCCTTTCCTCATATTTCCCCCCTCTGGCCAGTTGAGGAGGGGGAGTGATAGAGCGGCTTGGTAGGCACCCGTGGCCAGCCAAGGTCAACCCACCACACCACCAAAACATTACTGGAGCATATTTACGACAGTCTCTTGGGGCTAGCAGGTGCTTTATGCAAGCCTGTCTTTCCCCTTCATTTCCTCAGAAGAATGAGAGTTTAATTTTTTGCTTTATCTCTGCAATACGCATCTGTTTATATAAAAGCAAGGTCAAAGAATTATCACTTGTGCTCATATGCATGAGGGTCAAAAACCAGCTGGGTGTAAGGTGTGGTAGGTCTCATATAAAGTAATTAAAAATGTAGGAATACAAACATCATCATTTGTACAAAACTACAAATAATTAGCTGTGCAGAATAATGAGGGGAAGAAACAATATTTAATAGCATTCAAAAGAAATGAAGGCTTGAGGCGAGCTGTATTTCATATCAGTAGGTAGATTCCCATTACTTTCAGTAGGTTTTAAATCAGACTCTAGATAAATAGTAGTCTTCTGGAGTGTGCAGTTAGCTTGAGCTCAGCATGCACAAGAAATCAGTGCCTGCTGCGGTAACATATCCTGTGCTTCTCGCAGTTGTGGAATCAGCATGTCTATTTTCTAGTGCTCTCTTCCCTGCCTTCAAAGTACTGTGAATCTTCTTTGCTGTCTCTGTCTTCTCAACTCTCCCTGGTTTTGGTAAAGTAGCGGCATTTTTTTTCCCACCATTGAAGAATACAGCCCTTTATATACTGCTTCTGCTGCTGCTGCCAAATTTCTGAATATTTTTTTAGTGTAACTTTCAGCAGACAAAGTGATAGAGGAAAAAGAAGGAAGAAGGTACTTTCACCACTGCTATCAGCTGAGGTAACAAGGTGAGGAAAAGGTACAATGTACCCTGGGGAGATTTGTCAGTATTCTGATAGATGTACATTCTGAGATCCCTAGTCTTTCTAGAGATGAAAATCCTTTTCCAGATTGGAAAGTCAAGAATCAGTACATCATGAGGCATGTTGCTTTGAAGGTAGAACACAAGGCCAGGGATCTTCTGGTCATCAGGATTGCTCTTTCAGCTCTGATGCCAGTACTTGCAATTCAAGCACATTCAAATTGGTAGCATTCAGCTTTTACTTCATGGCTTTGGTCAAGTGTCTCAATGAGTCTGTGTTTCACTTTTCCTTGTACACAAAGTGGGTCTGACAGTTCTTTCTATGATCTGAAATCACTGCACTGATGTTTACTGTCTATTCTGCTGCTATTTATAAACTTTGATATGTGGGATCCAAATAATGATCAGTTTTTCCCAGAACGCTGATTACACTTTTCAGGGAGCACAAAACTGCCATTGAAAACATCTTTCAGCTGACCCTGAAAACTTCAATCTTGTTTCTATTTGACCCTTTCTAAACCAAAAGCAAATAGGCAGATACGTTTTGAAACAAGAGGCAGTATTTTGAAGAATGAAATCAATGCTAAAATACTTCCCATCTCCATTGAGCACAGGATTGAATTTTGTTGCACGAAAAAGCCACTTCCATTTAACAGTCTAATGACAGTTTGTAACAGCCTTATCACTGTGACATCAGATCCAGTACAGAACAATTCCAACTGCAAGAGTGATTTTTTTTTTCCCCCTAGGTAATCACTCCAGCTAGAGCAATCAATTCTACAAGACTGGACATAATGATTAAAATTTTTCTTTCTTTTCTCAGTATATGCTAGATATAACATGTTAATGTATATTTCTTCACTATTTTCTTTACAAAAAAAATCTGGGTACAGAAGAAATGACCCTAACAAAAGTATACTGATGTTTAATTTGGACATTTCTTCAATATTATTTACAGAAAGTTTGACACATGTTATAAAGAGTGCCCTGATATAACAAACTATCATTGAGTTTATTTAAAACCAGTCAGTATGAAAGATTAATTTATATAACAAAAATTACATATATAGTATTACTGTATATTTTGTCAACTTTTGCATTTTTTCATCAGCTGGCTGGGGAAACTTGGAGACATGAGGGCAGGTGAAAATTTGTAAGGATTGACATTAAAATACCTTGAGTACTGTGTGCAGTTCTGGGCCCCACAACTTGAAAAGGATGTTAAGGTGCCTGACCGCATCCAGAGGAGGGCAGTAAAGCTGGTGACGGGGCTGGCAGAGATGTCCTGTGAGGAGCAGCTGAGGACCCTGGGTTTGTCTAGTTTGGAGAAAAGGAGGCAGCTGAGGGACGACCTCATTGCTCTCTGCAGCTTCCTGAGGAGGGGACGTGGAGAGGGAGGCGCTGAGCTCTTCTCCCTGGGATCCAGGGACAGGACCCGTGGGGATGGCTCAAAGTTGCGTCCATCAGGGGGGGTTCCGCTTTGACATGAGGAAACATTTCTTTACCGAGAGGGTGGTCAAACATCGGAACAGGCTTCCTGGAGAGGTGGTCGATGCCCCGTGGCTGTCAGTGTTTAAGAGGCATTTGGACAATGCCCTTAATAACATGCTTCAGCTTTTGATCAGCCCTGAAGTGGTCAGGCAGTTGGACAAGATGGTTATTATATGTCCCTTCCAACTGAACTAATCTATTACAGAAGAAGGTGTGCAACACGTTTTATGAAACAAATAGCATTTAAAGAAATATTGAAGAATAAAGACTAATGGAGAAAAGCCTCCAGTAAAACATACAACAGGACTGAACTTTGGCTAATATACTGCTGGATTAGGTACAGGTCACCATGAATAGAATGGGTAGCAGTGTTGCCAAACCTAAATATCTGAAAGTGGATGAGTCAAAATGGTGCATCCTAAGTTGTGAAATTTGCTTTAAATTCCTGAGTTTTAAATATGGAAATGGATTCTTTATGTATCCCATTGAGGTTTTGAGCCTTCAAAATGTACTCAACTCACATTTGCAAGGTTTTTTTTGTACAACTGGGCCACCACAATTGTATGGCCCACTTCATATTTTAAGGGAAAGCTGATAGTGCTTTCAGGAAGCTCTGGGAAGCTGAAGACAGTCATCAGCCACACTGAAACCGATAGGAAGCAACTACATTCTAGCCCCGAGATCTTAGGAGCACCTAGTCTTTAAATGTCAAATTTATGCAAAGCCTGTAGTATTTACAATTTTTTTTGTTAATCCTTCAATATATACTGTGTGTAAGAGCATCCATTAGCATCCCAGCAAGCTAAAGGTTTAAGTACCTGTGTCTGTTAATCTTGGCCCATTCCAAAGGTGGGCCTAAATATATCTGAATTTAGCCACGTCCATTGTTTCATCTTCCGTTCCCGTAATCTGCAAAAATGGGAACACCAGTATTGATAGCAATGTATTGGTATTTTGCACTTTTATTGGTATTTTGTACACAGTATTGGCATTTTCACCAATGCTGCCTGCCATCCCTCTGCCCTCCCTAATCCTCCCCACCTTGTTTTGGCAAGGGGGGGTTAGACGTCCACTGGGGGCAACGCAAAAGGAGGCTCTCTCCCTTTTCCCATTCTTTTCTGGAACGGGAGCGCACAAGCCACCCCACGACTTGTTTCCAAGAGACGGTGCTCTTCCGCAGCACGACGCCGCTGACGAGCGCGGTAAGGCGTTGAGCGGCCTCCTTGGCGAGGCGGGCTCCGGCGAGCGGCCCCGCGCGCCCGCCGCTGCAGGCCGCCGCCCCCCCCC
>VZTV01013549.1:17682-27974 GCA_013400875.1 Anhinga rufa | reverse complement strand
CGTTGGCATGGCCGGGGCGGGCCGTTGGCATGGCCGGGGCGGTTGGGTACGGAGTCAGGCAATTCGCCCGGTGCCATTTAGTAATTAGAAGTGCCAAGGAGGGGCTGCGAAGGCTGCGTTAGCACGGTGTTTTAAGAAGGTGTTCAGTGTCCGAACGTAAGAAGGGTAGCAAGAAACTTGCATTAATGAAAGCAAGGTGGCGAATAAGGAAATGAATTCTGTAGCGGTTACCTGATGATCACTACTTGTATCCTTCCATTTTGCTTTATAGTGCAAATGTGAATAAGGAGCTGATCGCTTACTGCAGCATACGTGAGGTTTGAGATACTTTTTCTAATCGGTTCATTTAAAAATGTTATTTTTCATAGCTGTCTGCTTTTCTAATTGTCGTCTAATCCTTTGGAGACTATATTTCACAAGAGCAAGTTAGCAAACAGTAGAATTGAATCAAAAGCTATATTTTGTCTTAAGTTGATAAATGTGGATCTAAATTAATTCAGGTTTTTTGAGATGCGTTTGATACTTCTTTTTTTTAATCATTGCAGTGTGTTTCCGTGATTAGCATATATTGTCATAAATGGGAAGTAGGAAGGAACAGAAAGAAAGAAAGTTAAAATACTGGTCATTTAAGAATTGCCATTATGCATATCAGTAGTTCTGAGTGCCTGGGAGTGTGCAGCATTCCAGATCCATCTGATTTCTTATGCTTGGTATGTTTGTTTCTTGAAATGGATGTGTTTGTCAAGTAGTCATTTTTGTATGGGAGGTATCCTTTATTGATGAGATGTATCTTTTGCTTGCCAGATGTTATAAATGGACTATGGTATGTGGAACGGAAAGGTATATTTCACAAGTGTATAGCTAATGTCACTTAAAGCTACCTTCGCTTCTTGCTGGAAAAATGGGTTAGTGGGAATGTCAAGGTCGTCCTCAAATTTAGAACAATTTAGCTGCTATTGGAATATGTCTTTTCTTCTTCAATGTCATGTGTTTTCCATATATTGATCCTGTGGCTGTTGACATTTTCTGGACCTGTGATCTATTCTAAAATGATCTAATGCTTAGCGAGTTTTAATAGAAGCAATCTTTAAAGCCTCCTAAGTCTATTTCATTTGAATGACCTCTTTTAAGATGTATTTAAAAAAAAAATCAAAATCTAATTGTGTCCAAAGTCAGTATTCAGAAGGAATGGAAACAAAAGGTGTTAAAAGGATGAATGGATACCAATGACAGTTTATATGCAGATGAACTAGTAAGAAAGTAAATTCTTACTGTCAACTCTATGAATGAGGTAAGTTCTGGCTTTCTGTTCTTTGATCTTTCTGGATGCCTTTTCCGATGCAAATTATTCCATTGTAGAGACATCTACTGGTTTTGACTTTCCTAGCCAGTTTACAGTTTACAGTTTGCAACTGAAATGTCATTTTGTTAAACACTTATAATTCTATTATAGATCTGTGAATAATAGAAATCAAACAAATTGCTTCTGTCACTTGGCTCTGTTACTGTTTACATCAAGAGCAGAAGCACTGGAGCTTTTGGGAATAAGGAGGGCAGCAGGTAAGTTCAGTTATGGAAGCAGGGTTTGGAAAGGTGAAGAAATGCAATTTATAAATGAAGAAGAAAGTTCCAGGTGTTGCCACGTTGTAAATTAGTTCGATATCTCGATTTGTCCATCTCATAATGTAAAAAAAATGGCTGTAATGCTACCTAGACTTCACACACATCTCTGAGAATGCTATCCTCTTCTGATCATGAAGTCTCCTAGACATAAAGGACTTTGAAGAGCCATGTGTACATGGCTGAACAAATATATATTTTTCTAGATATAAACTTGTATTTTGTGTAAGTTTATTGTAAAAGGCTATTTTTTTTCTAGGCATTATAAATGAGAACCATATTTGAGTAATAATACTGGTATTTTAAAAATTCTTCACCTCTGTTAATGTGTTGGGTTTTTTTAACTTCCTGTGAATTGTTCCTTTTTGTTAATAAGCTACAATTGGTATGATATATTCATGGTAATACAGATAATTTACCTGGAAGAAAGAATACCATGACCACCTTTACAGATGTAGGCATTCTGATGCCATGATATGTAGTATTGCGTTTGATATATTTCAGAGTTAGGAAACTTGTTTGGAAGTGCAGAGCTAAGCAGTATAGCATCTCCTAGGTTGTAGTTCTATTGTTCTGAGGTGAACAATTTATTCATGAGATTGGCCATAAAAAGAAACTCTTCATTAGCCAGCAGTTTTGATTGAAATATATACGTTCTTTCTATATTTAAACAAGTACTTCAGCTAAGTGTCTTTGAGCTTTAAGTTTAAAGGTAGCTGTTGTATTTTATTTTCTTACATGAGTTATTTTTGACATTGCTGTTAGCGAAGCAGGTTGAATCACCATGTCAAAATAAAACCTAGGCTTTACATGGTTTATTGTGGCTCTCTTCTAGAAGTTCATTAGGTTATCATGGTACATTATAACTAAAGCCATTTACAAATCCTAGCATAGGCCAAGGTTCTTGTTGGTTACGTAGTTGAAAGGTAAGAGTTCATTTTCCGCATTCAGTCCATCTGGAAAGAGTCCCCTCATCAAGAGTAATATCTGTTCTGATTACTTGAGTCAACTTCTATTTCAGTTGTCTGGAGAGGAATGCTATAACAGATAGAGTATCAACCTTAGGCTAAAGCCAAAAGTTTAGACTAATTATTTTTAGTAAGGACATCCAGAAGAAATTTAACATATAAGCTCTAATGAGCCCACAGACACCTCAGCCAAATCACAGGAAGTCAAAACTAAGTCTGAGAATTTTAAACTAAAAATCACATGTGATTGTCCCCTCTGTCCCCCTGCCTTTTTTTTTTTTNTTTAATTATTTTTTTTTTTAAGATCAAACACTGATTTCAGACTCTTTGCCAAGTCTTTCCCTTTTCTGATTTCTAGGTTGTCATGATTTAAAAAATGAAAAAAAAATAATCCTCTAAAACAAAATAACCCACCACACCAAAAAACTTCCTTTTCCAGGCCTAGTCCATATATAGATCTCCTTTTAGAAAGGGAGAGATGAAGTTGCTGGAGCATAAGGATTTGCTGTTTTCATTTTCTAAAGCAAAGCAGTAAGTTTTTTCTCTTGTCTTCCTGAAGATGACTTTCCAGCTTCTTCACTTTGGAAATGAGCAGTGTTGTCATGATAAGAATGAAGGAATCTTAGAATAAAAGAATAATTAGTTTGGATTGGACTTCAGGAGGTCATCTAGTCCAACACCTTGCTCAAAGCAGACCTAGTTAGCAACGGACTGACTTTGTTTTTGCAAAAGCAAGGTAACAGGTGTGAAAATATAAAATCACAAGATGCCTTTAAGCTCCTCTTGCTGCTTTCCATAAAGGGTACTGTTTGATGCTTATTGAGTGAGGTGTCTCTCTCTGCTTCTGGCATTTTTTTAGTAGATTCTGAAGTGCTTGTTTCAGTTTATTGGAAAGTGTATGTCCTAACAGCTTAGTACATCCTGCCTCTTGTTGGATGGCATAGCATGTAAGGGTCCACCAGTATACTGAGACCCTTAAAAACAAAATACCCTTTGTTTTTCAGGTTTCTCAAAGATTGCTTCTGGATGACATTTTTGGTTAAAGGAACATTTGGTTTAGTCTATCAAAGTAGTGTGCTAAATATTCAATTGTAAAACTAGAATCTGTGTAAGTTAAGATGATAAGGTGCATCACATCCTTGATGTGTCTTTGACTTAGCTGCAATCACAACTTTTTTTTTTTTCCTCCTTCCCAGAGCATTAATGAGTCATTTAGATCTGCAGAGTAGGTAGTACCAAACGGCATCCTATCAGAATATGGATTAGGAGAACCAGTGTATTGCTTTGGTTTTAGATGCAAATACATGATGTCACTTTATAAGGAACTTCTAACAAGTAATCTTTTAAGGGGTTACGCTCCTGCTCCTATTTTACGTAATGACAACTGAAGTGTAAATGTTGCCTTGGTAGGGATGACAGACTTTTTGAGTAGCAATAATGCTAGCTGTAACTGCTTAAGATTATTAAAAAGAGAAGATTGGTGGAAAAAGGTACTATATTATTCTTAGAATACCTTTTTTGAATGCATCTTTACTGCCTATTTCTTTCTTTCTTTTTTTTTTTCCCTGTCTTAGGAAGTATGGCTGAATACCTAATGTAATAGAAGTATTCAGTTTCCTTCCCTTCAGAATTCTGGCCTGTACTTTATACTTGGCTCGTGCTCAGCACTGCCTGTTCTTTCTAGATCAAGAAATTGGTTAACTCCATATGCAAATCATATATCTTAAGAAACAGCTGAAATGCTGCTTCCTCTATTTATAATTCCAGCTGTGTCCATCCTGTCCCTTTGAATTTATACTTACGCGTGTGACAAAATGAATGAGCTTTAAGGTAAGGTGCTTAGATTCTATACTACCTTTGTGTTTCTCTTCAGTTCACACCTGATTTGTAGTTGATTTCTTCACAAGCAATTTCAAGTCCTCTATTTATGTGAGATGTGAGACACAGCTTGCTTTTATGTGTTAGTCTGATACTGGTGATCATTTGCAGTATTTACACAAATAAATTTGAAGTACCTCAAACATGGAGGTGATGATGTAGTTTCTTAGTACAATTTTTCAGTTTAACAAAACTCCACAATACGCGAAGAGTGAGGTGAAAATGGATACCTTCCTACTAGGTTTTCTATTCTATGATATTGTTTCTGTCATATGTTTTGAATTAAATCCTGTAGTAGTCATCACCAAAGCAAAATGACTTCTTTGCAAGTTTAGGCACGGTAAAGGCTGTAGATTTGGGCCTAGGGATTCATTGCATGTTTGCACAGCAAAGAATACATGGTTTTATTTAATGTTCCAAATCTACTGTGACCTTAGTGTTTAATACGTTTTACTTTGGATTTTCAGAAGTGGCCATGGTTTCTCAAACTTCTAGCTAATCAAAATGCTTTTACTCATTTCCCTGTTGTCTGTTAACAGGATCATGTTTTTCTTTTCCTGGCATTGTCTGAAATGGTCTTTAGGTTAATTTCTGAATCCTTTATGAAAGGCTGGGCATGGAAAAGTGCCACAGATGTTCATTCATACTCTTTAAACTTGTCAGACAATCCTGCAGGGCAGATACCTAATGTTTGTGATGTACAATACTACAGTTTGAGCAGAGTTAGAAAAATGAAGTTCTGAGTACCTTCTTTGAGGTCTTATTTCAGATGCAGCAAACTGCTATGCTTTTCTGTTTAGTGTCTTGCTTGTTATGGGGAGGTTGAGCATAATAGCGTAGTAACTGTACCATTTCAGCTAAGCTGATCAAGGAAGTTTTCATCAAGCTCGGCTGAAAAAAGAGCTGTAACTTTGTAACCTGCTGGAACTCAGTGGCAGATATGGGAAGGTTTTTTTTTTATTTTTTTAAGACTTCACCATTAGTAGTATTTCATCTGATTTTGCTCAAAAAAAACCAAACCCAAACATAAAAAGGCAGAGTTGTGCTCATTAAAAAGTTACTGGGAAGTAAGTAGTGGCTCTTGGATGTAATTCAGCTGAATGTCTTGTCATTGCTGAATGACACTGTCACTCTCTGATACCTTGTTCAGTAGTCCAGCCAAACACCGATTGCTTGCGTTCAGCAATGTTGAAATGGAAAGTCATAAATTGAGATCCTTAGGGGGGTAGTTCCATAATTACTTTCTTGCATGATGATGCTTGTATAAGATATTTTTGTCTACCGTGATGGTTCTTTCTTGCCTTTGTGTTGCAAAATGTTGTTCCCCTTTGCACAGGTGCAGTTATTTTTTTGAGGTGCACTGTAAACTTGATCTGTGTTTTAAAAACAAACATTGCTCCCCTAACTCCTCCCTCAAAAAAAACCCCACCCAATCCCTTTTCCAGCTGGCATGCATGAGCCCCTCAGCCGCTTCATACTGTAGGGACAGTCATGGATGAGTAGATTCCTAGCTTAGGTGTTTTGTTTAAGTCCATGGCAAGCTTGCATGAATCTTGGTTTTCATACATCCAATCTGAAAATTAACTGATCTGCTGGCTGAGTGGCTTACCTTACATCATTGGCAGTGACCCTGAATTTCCATAGTTCTCACACAGCATTCATAATTTGTTTTAAACTGAGGCAACTGTGGTAAAAGGATTTCAGGGACAGTGGGCTAGAAGTTGGTGAGGAAGAACAGCAACTGTGTGACTTTAAGTTTTTGTAGCATTTGGGAAGGAGGAACTCTATTTCACTTTTCTATATTGGTTTGTGAAATGTATAATTTGATATATTGACAGATTCAGAACTTACGTGTGTGTGTGTGTATATATACACGTATCTATCTATCTATTTTTGTGTGTGTATGGTGAGGTTATTTTCTGTCACTGTTCTCTGTAGACAGGACACATGTAGGCACAAAAAGATACGAAAGATCAGAAAGGTAAAGCTTAGTGGTATATCTGAAGTCATTGCTAATTCTATATATTCTGGTGTGTGGATTCCTCAAATTCAGTCCTCTCTGCGCAGCTCAGCCTCTTCTACCATTACAAGTGTTCCCTCACCATTTGTTAAGAAAGAATATCCCCCTCAAGGCTGGGGGGTGGTGATGATTACATTCATCTTAACTGGTGAGTCAATGCTGAAAATCTTCTTTTGCTCTTTGCCTCTGTAACAGAAGTGTGCTAAGTCACATTCCTTATTGTTCCACTCCAAAGGTGGTTAAGGGAGGGAGAGAGACAGGTGCAGAAACAGAAATGGCAAATTTTCTTTTCTTTTAAAATACTACATCTGAATTGACTCAGAAAGGAGGAAGCTTCTAAAAAAAAATTATTACTAACCATAGCCAGCAGGCTATTTTTCAATTGCGGTTTCAATGTTAATTTTAGGGACAAGGTGTTTGCTACTGGTGCTACCTACTAGTACTTTACTTTAGACTTAATATATATCAGTGCTTTATTTCAGGGAAGTCATAATGAGTAGAAAAAGTAAAATGTTCTTCTTGATGTTGTTCTGAGTTTGGCTTGATAAAAGACTATACAATATTAGGCCTTTCATTTGTGTAAATTTAAGGTTTCTCTGTTCATCAAAATGACAGTGTTGAAACTTCCCATTAATGTGTTGAGACTGACACTGCATAGTAAGGTAAGAAAAAATCCATTAAACTGAATCAAAATGCTGTCATTTATATGGCTCTAATTATCAAGGGACTAAAAACTCTGATTTGCCATTTTAACGCTTCTGTTAAAAGTGCTTTTTGACTTAGTGCACACTCTGGGAATACTGATTATACATGTCTCTAAATGTGTAAGTGAGCTGCGGATCTGTGGTCAGGTCTTTGGTTTAGGCCATCTCTCCTAGAACAGAGAAATGAGTTGGTTTAATTTATCAGATGAGATGGTTTAATTTATCAGATGAGAAAGTACAAAAGGTATGTGAACATGTGTTCATTTAAAGCATCTTAAAATAAGAGTATTCCTTTTAAATAAGGAAGATTCCTTGCTCTTCAGCAAGCAAAGTACTATAAGTGATGTTAATGCCAGATATTTGCATCAAAAGCTAGCTAGCTGCTTTTATCTTGGTTAAAGGCTGATATACTAGTTTTCCTTCACTGAGTGACTGGTATGTATTTTGGACTTTTTATGGAAGCTATATCAGAATATATATGCTATACATCTGTCAATGTTTTGATACTTATATGAGTGGTGTTTGCCAAGTACAAAAGCTCTTAGGACAGTCTTAATAAAACTATGTAAAATACAGTTTTAAAAGGAATAAAAGGGCAGAATTCTTTATTCCAGGTCCTGCTAGAGAAATTCAGAGTGGTTAGTCATATGATCTTGTTGACATTACTGAGAGGTGCACTTGAAACTGTGACTACAAATTATGAATATTGTGTTTTTGCAAAAGCATCACATTTTGGAGTCACTTTAATTTAAAAATGGCCAATTTAAATAAGAAAATTTTCTACAAAGCCTATTTTATCCTGTTTTCTTACAATCTTGCAACACTTGACACAGTAAATGAAAATTAAATATGCTAAGCTACCACATTTCACATGCTGAAAATAATTCATTCTAAGGTTCAAAAAATAAATTGGTGAAAATGATTAATTCCTGTTGTAATTCAACATATGTATTATTATGGTATGGTATTCATGTGTAAACTTTAATGTATTCCAATAATGATAAATATGGAAATGTAGTG
This sequence comes from Anhinga rufa, assembly GCA_013400875.1. Taxonomy (NCBI): domain Eukaryota; kingdom Metazoa; phylum Chordata; class Aves; order Suliformes; family Anhingidae; genus Anhinga; species Anhinga rufa. The sequence goes on along the minus strand of VZTV01013549.1, from coordinate 19,764 downwards.
GTTCAGGGTGTATAAACACACAGGCAAAACGCTACAAATCACCAACCCTTCTTAAGAGCAAAAGAGAATTGCACATAATGTCACGCAGTGCAACTCTTGCAATTTTTTTTAATGTATTCTGAAATACCCAAATGTTAATTTAAGAATATTTTCTGCTTTTCTTCAGTTGTGAATCTGTCCCAGCAGATGTGTACCCCCTAAGTGTATAATTAGAATGAGGAAAAAGCTACCATTTTTATTTGTGACTCATATACTTTGTCAGCTTTAAGCGCTTCTTTCTCAGTAGATACAATAGTTCACTACCTCAGAAAATATTTGAAGCAGCAAGCAGTACTGTGTAATATCTGTACTGCTCCTGAAATAAGAATACAACAAGAAGGTTGTGCTTCAGTACCATGAAAACACCAATGTTGTGTCACTTTTTTCATGAGCACTGTAGAAATGCGGCTTTCAAAATTAAGGGCTACTCCAAAGACCAGCACCATCTTTGCATCTTGAACTGTTGTTTGTCTATGTCCTCTGACAATAACTACTGCCTAATAAATACTGTTTTGTCACATTCCTGAAGACTTGCGTAATGCATTTCGGGGTTTGTTTTTTGTGCTGCGCGCCCAAATTGTAATGTCTTTAAAATGACAACTAGTCATGTGTTGGGGAAGTTTTTAAAGATCATCAAAATGTACTCTGAGTACATGTCTGTGAACCACTAGTCTGTGCTGTAGCACACTGCAGCGTTGAAGATCCGATTGGATGTAGTGTTTCTGAACACTCTACCGTTTTTAAAGAGACTTCTCTATTGTTTCCATGGTTTTAAACTCTTAATTTACCGTAATCGGTATGTGTGTAACCAGGAAGTTGTCAGCTTTTGTGTTAGTAGGCTTATACAGTGTCTACGCTGTAATCATGAGGCGTAGTTGTAGTAGATATGTAATCTACCAGCCCTACTGGTTGTTTAGTTGTGAAGATGATAGAATGAGTTTCTTTCATTCGTGCGTTGTAGAACAAGTAACCTGGGATCATGCTAGGTTTACCCTGTTTGTGTTGAAGTCCATGTTGTTATGACTGGGTTGCTTTTAGTGCTTGAGCTAGCTATGTGAAAATTAGTTTGGATATATGTCTTTGTGTACTTCAGTCAGCTTCTGAGGATGTAGAAATAGCCACAGTAATCAAAGACTTGACTATTCTTTAGAACATCCTTCTTCCAGAAAGATGCTTCTTCCTGTATACCTGTTTTACAGGGAAGAATCTATACGGAGGAGCATGCTAATGATAAGTTAGTGAAATGAAAAGTAGAGAGAGATATTAAGATATTATGACACTAAATTTCATGCTGAAGCCATGGAGTGAATAACTTAATTTTCGTAATAAAAAACGTCAGATTTTTTAATTCTTGTGTTTATTTGACAGTTTGAGAAATACAAAAGGAGATATTTGTGACATTTTATCTCACTGTGCATATGGAACTTCCGTCAGTGTTACCATTTCATGTGTCAGTATTCAGTTAGATTTTTTTTTTTCTTGGAGTGTTAATTAAAAAAAAAAGACTTATTAACTGCATACATACATACATACAAACAAGAGAAAACAAACAATCCTTCCCCTCCTTAAAGTAAATACGATAGAATCATTGTCATATGTATTTATTATCCACGTGAGAGAGACATTTGAGAAAATACTTGGGTTTTTGTTTTATTTTTTAATTTTGCATTTTAGTATCTGCAATGACAGAAAACAAGTAAAGCTGCATAAAAGTTGATGAGTTAATTAATAAAATATTTTTAATTTGAAGGTTGCTTCTCATAGTAGATGTGTGCCTCGTATAATTGCCCCTTTGAAGGGCATGGCTTAGAGCAGACCGAGATGGTGGAAATATAATGTCGTAAGGGACCAAAAGAAGTTGTTCGATCCATTCTTTCACCCTGTCTTCTCTGATTCTGTTGGTCCTGCTGAAATGAGCAGACTTTGAATAGAGTATTTCTAGCACCAGCTCTTTAATAGTCGTTGTCACTGGAATAGTAATTGTTAAATAATTCCCAAGTGTTTTTCATAAATATTACAGTACTTTATTACTGAGCAGACATT
>VZTV01013549.1:0-14214 GCA_013400875.1 Anhinga rufa | reverse complement strand
TTTAAGTGGATAGGAAGCCATGTATATGTGTGTATCTCTGGAGTGTAACAACTGGAAGAGTTGGCTACCAGAGGGACAAGCAGGTCNAAACACAATACATATGTATATATGTATTTCCCACTAATGGACTTTCATCTTTAACGGCCAGAGAGGGGAACAATATGAGGCCATTGGTACTGCTTGTGTTCGTGCGAGTGCTGAGTATTTGTGTCTATCTGTGTGGCTGGCCATGTGTGCATGCTGCATATATGTGTGTGTTTGTGTGTGTAAACTGGGATTATGTGCTCAGCCTTGCTAATGGCTGGAACTGGGGGTATGTAGCAGCTCAGGGTTTGCTGAACAGAAGCCATAGTTATTTGGTACAGTGTATGGCATGTATTTGACAAGTGATACTTAAGAATCTATCAGCAGCATGCAAAGCAGGAAACAATGCTAGCAACTATAAATGTGTTTTAAAATTCTTCATCTGGTTAGGCCTCAATGGCAACAGATACAAACAGTGAAGCAAGGACCTAATTTTAGTTGAAGAGGTAGTGAGGGGAAGGTAGGACAAGCTACTTATGAAAAACTTAAAAAAATCCAAAACTTGCTCAAAGATGTATTAGAAATTGTAAGAACAGTAAAAATCGGAGGACTTGGACTTAATGTCAAGATAAAATGTTCATCTTGTGTCTGCTTAACACCATTTTACCTTTCCTGGTGTAAAGAGCAATGGCCACAACTGTTCCCTGGGCCCTTCTTGTATTTGAGGTAGCAAGGTAGAATCTGGTCAGTATCTCATTTGTTCTTTATTTCCTGGCAGCATCAAGCTTCTTTTAAAGGAACTTCATAGGTTCCTACTTCATAGGTTCCTAGTTTTTTATCAGCAATTTCTTTAATTTGACTGTTGCAAAGGGAACAGTTGCACAGCTGAGATAGGTGGTGAATTCAAGTCACTGAGTGTAAATGCTTCAAACATTCAGAAAACTCATTTCCCTGCTATGCATACATAATAGTTGACTCCTTTATTTGAAGGAGAACCATGTGGCAAACTAAGAAGGGATAGTATACTGAATGCTTGCCACACGGTAGGTGGAGAGGTAATGATAGCAAGTAGAGGTACTTAACTGGAAGTCAGAAATAAACAGAGACCAAATACAGTGTCACACATAGACTGGTAAGAGCAGAGACCTCAGCTTTCCAAGAACAGGGCATGTGAGCCTTTTCAGAGTGGTGGCACTGATTATATCTTGATCGCTGGCATTGACAAAGGCAGTGACTGACAGGCTTGTTAGATCAAAATACTGACTGACTGAAAAGAAATACTATCTGCACTGTAGTGTTCCTGGGCTTCAGAATAGGCTTGCAGATTTATTTAAAAAAAACACAGCTGCAATTTGAGGACAAGTATTAATGAGTTTCTGTAGCTATAGCTTTTCTCTGTGTTGAGAGAGCTGGTTTGCTCAGGGGCAAGGGTCCGGATCATAGTCTGTGAACACGCATAGTAGATCTATAGTGATAACTGTGGGGCTATAGGTAGTTCCAGGGGTTGAAATAGGGTATAGATTGGACTGTTCGGGGCTGTGAAGAAATGAGGGAGAGACCATAGTGCTGTTTTTGTAGCTGTGAATGATGCTATTACAAGTCTGATTTCTTATCTGGAGGGTATCAAGAAGGGTGGTGTGTTAAAAGTAGTGGTAGATGCTGCTGCTGCTGCTGCTTTCTCTTGCTCAGTTCTTCAGTCCACTATGTTTGCTGGCTTAGGAGTAATACAACCCTTCTTCCTTCCTAGATGCCCTCTCTCGATGGTCAGTGGGAAAACTTGGTCCTGTGCTGTAATATTTTTGTTGTTGTTTGTTGTTGTTGGATTTTTTGTTTGGTTTGGTGCTCCTGACCCAACAGTGAGATGACCCTCATTGTTTGAGAATCTTAACCTTATGCATTTGGGAACAAATCCTACAATATCCCAAGTCTGTGGATGCAGCGGAACATTTAAGTTGCACAGATGGAGCGACTGGCTAAGGGTAGAGAGGCTTTGGTGCAAGCTGACTTGTTTCTAGGAGCTCTTTGTACAAAAGTGTACAGGGTTGTAGAGATGGGCTCTGGAGACTGCCTGCCTCATTTTCTGTCAATATTGCAGTTGATGCTTGTCATGGTTTTAGCTGGGATAGAATTAATTTCTTCACTGTAGCTGGTATAGTGCTGTGCTTTGGATTTAGTATGAAAATAATGTTGATTATACACTGATGTTTTAGTTGTTGCTAAGTAGTGCTTATACTAGTCAAGGACTTTTCCAGCTTCCCATGCTCTGCCAGGTGGCCAAGAAGCCAAGACAGCTGCTCCAAACTGGCCAAAGGGATATTCCATATCATATGACGAGATGCCCAGTATATTAACTGGGGGGAGTTGGCCAGGGGAAGCGGTGATCGCGGCTCAGGGACCGGTGGCGTTGGTTGGTGGGTGGTGAGCGGTTGCACCACTTGTTCCCCCACCCCGGGTTTCATTTCTCTCTCTTATTATTGTCCTTTTCATTATATTATCATTATTGGTTTTGTTATTATCATTATTATTATCATCACAGTTATTTATTTTATTATATTTTGATTTTTTAAAAAAATTATTTTAATTATTAAACTGCTCTTATCGCAACCCATGAGTTTTCTTGCTTTTGCTTTTCTGATTCTCACCCCCAGCCCACTGGGATGGGGGGAGTGAGCGAGTGGCTGTGTGGTGCTTAGTTGCTGACTGGGGCTAAAGCACAGGTTATCTAAACTCTTTGACAGAAGCTGCCTCCTCAGAAATTGGCTTTGTGTGCTGGGTGTTTAGAGAAAATGGGGGGAAAGCTCCTTACTTTTCCAGAAGCTACAATGTTTACATATTGTAGCTTTTTTTTTTTGTGGAAGATCTGTGATCTATCTTGGTAGAAATTACTACAGCTGGTACAGATGGGACCTTTTACTTTTAGTGCTTCAAGATCCTAGGATTGCAAGATCCTAGATGGATATGAAGAGGAGATTTTTATAAAACACTGTGATTTAGTTTTTAAACAGTTTGAAGATAACTAGAGATCTGTTTCTTTTTTAGCACATTTTTAATTCCTATCTCAAATATTTGAAAGATAATGGTGATCATTACATCACAGACCAAATATTTTCCACTGCTATGCAAGAGAGGGATGAGGCAGCTAAAATTTCCGTAGTTAGTGTCTTTCAACCAAAGGCTGACATGAATGAAAAAAAAGGCAAGAAACTCCAAGATGAGTCACAGAAGTGGGTGTTGCCATAGAGTGAGCTTTCATAACAGACACACCAGACTATCACTAGCGACCAAAGAATAGTAGACGACAGGACTGGCAGAGAGCTGTCCTTCAAGATACACGGTACTGCTTCCTAACACGGATTGCATCTGAGCCGCTTTCTTTGTAAGCATGACAGAAGTGAGTATGCCAGCAGCAGAGATAGAAATTGTTCTTAGGATTAAATGTCTTTGTTTATGTTTTAAATAATTTTTTACATTCAGGATTATTTAGATCTGACTATGATCAAACTATCTTCTTGTTAAAATAAGATCTTACTTTCAGGGAAGGACAAATGAAATTTATGATAAATTGCTTATATGATGTTAAATAACAGAAAACTAGAGATATGTATGTGGAATTGGGACAGTGCAACAAAATGGTGAAATCAGTTTTATATTCATATATTTTCCAGCTAAGAAAGAGGAGAAAAAGAAAAAAGAGCAAAACTTGTATAGTTGTCATTTACAAAAAAAAAAAAAGTTGAAATATATAAATGTGGAGCTAATAGTGGTAGTGTTACCCAGATTATTTTATTACTATTAAAAAAAATAAATCGTAGTCTCTATGAGTCCAGTTGATTTCATTTCCAGTTGGGAAGGAACATATTTTGTTGGTAGTTTAAATTAATATTTAAGTGTTTTTAAGAGAATGTAAATTTGTTCCTCTAAAAATTGGTTTAAATGGATTACTTCTGGAAAATCATTTGTTGAAGTGAAACCAATGGAGAAGTTACCAGTAAATTTGAAACCCAAAACAACCTCCTTTCCCTTCATCATACTTTCAAGGCTATTTCCAGTCTTAAGAACCTTTGGCTGATCATTCTTATGAGATTTCCACTGGCAAAGGGGTAGGATTATTTAGTAGAGGTGGAAAAACGGGCATGATAAGTTTAAGAAAAGCCAAATACATTCTTGTGACATTACACTTAAAGAAATGATGACAACTTTGGAAAAAGAATAGAGATCTTTAAACTTGGATCAACAGAATCACACTGTTCTTTGTCCAGTGCCAAAGCAGTACAGTGTCATAAATTTAAAAAACGGAGTCTTACCACAGATATTGTAAAGTGTTCCTTTATTATAATATTTTGTAAGATGAGGGTGCAGTGTGTTGATAACCTGTTTTTTTAATCTTCTTTTATAATAATTTTTTATATCCTTTATTTTAATTTTGGCAAGGTACAAGGTTATACATGAGACCTAATTAAAATCCATTGCAGATTAAGCTGATTAATGCATCTATTTGGGTTGTAAATATACTGCTGTTAGTGCTGTGTGAGAGAAAATCACCTCAAATGAAAATAGAGTACTGTAATAATAACAATATCTAAGTATTTAGAGGGATAATCTTTGAATACATAATATTAAAGAACAGCAAGTATCTAAATCTAAGCTAATCTAAGTCTAACCTGAACCTAACTAATCAACATAGGAACCTAACTAATCAACATAGGCATTTCCATTCAAATGCAAGGAAACTGTGTTTTTATCCCATATTGCATAAAGGTTCTTCTTTATTGAAAAGTAGTGTTGGATGACCTAAAACTTGTCCTTTTAGGGTTTTTAGATATAAGTGATTAGCATTTTATTTAATTAGCCTGATTTCCTAAGGAAACTAGGCTTTTGAGCAGCCCTCTCTGCATGCATGTAAGTTTGTGTTTGCATGTATGTGCATCACAAAAAGAGCATGAACAAGTGAGAGCCACATTTGGCACTGTTTGGAGTAATTTTGAGACCATTAATGGTTATCAGTCAAGCTAGCCACCTTTGCTATGTCTTTTCTTGCTTACTTAAGAACGACCCAGTCGTAGCTGAAAATCTTGCTATTCATATTCATCAAAAGAAATTTTCACTCAGACTGTGCTTCACATGATATGAGAACTAAGACTATATTTTATAATATGCTTTTTTTTTTTCTTCTAAACCTTTTTTTTTCCACTGTACAGTTAATGATGGGAGTAATTCCCCCTTAGCCACTCGTAAGAGGTCACAAGTGAATTGAACAGAATGTGACAGATCTTTATCTCCAAAGCAAAAAAAAGCACACAAATAAATAAAATTTCAGTCTAAGATATTTACCTAAAATTGCTCATTTGTAAACATATATATTCTTAAAATACCTGCCTTTAGTAGGCAGGTAATTTCCAGTGTCCTGGAAACATGGGTTGAAGTTCATTGTATTCTGGTATATTTCTACCATCTCTGCCAGTATGTAAATTTACCATAGCCAAGTACGATGTATAACTAAAGAGCATAAATTTGAGTGCAGTCGTGTAGGATGTTACTGCTTGGCCTGTTTAAAGTAATTATATATTACTGTGTAAATGTTTTGCAGATTAATAATCTTTGTTTGACTTTGAGACAATTTTAGGGTTTTTTTTTTTTGTTGTTGTTAGGCCAGTAGAGACCTGTCTTAAAGATCCTTTCATATTTTTATGGTTTTGACTATCAAATTTTATCACTCTTCTAGACCTATTGTTCTCTGAAATACTCCCATAAGCAAAAGAAACCCACCATTTAATGTAGGGAAATAGTCAAGGAAGAAAGCTTTCTGAGATGAGTAGTGTATCAGGGGCTATGATTTTCAGCATACCTAAAAATGAAAGGATCTGAAAACTCAGAATGAATAAGCTTTGACTTATGTGCACACTGGTGGTTCTTTAATTTTTCTTTTGTGGCTTATAATGCTTTGTAAAATGTCTGTACTGTTTTTCAGAAAAAAAAAAAGAACAGTTTTTCATTTTAAAGATACTTTTAGTATGTAAGATTTTGTTTTTATGTTTTTTATATTTGTTTTACATCACTAAACTAATATATTTGCGCATGTCAGCATTTCTGTTGTTATTCTCTTCATTTCAGTATCTACTGAACTTTGTTCTGTGGAAAAATTTAAAGTTCTATTTTTAGGAAGAATATCAAAGAAATAATAAAATGAACAATGTCAGAGATGGTCTTCTTTTAGCTACACTAGACACAACTTTCCCCCCAAGACAGATTCCAGTACTTCTTTTTAGTCCCTAGATTTGGCATTACTGTACATCAAGGTAATTACACTGCTGTACATTAAAGGAGTATTTCTCCTATTATTTGCTCATTTGGTAGAACACAGTAACTAAATAAGAGCCACTATGGTCTCTTGGGGAGATAAAAATCAGATTTTTAAAAAGCTTTTGAATACAAGTGTATTTGATAATGTCCTGTATATAAATAATTCATGTACTTGGTTGAGTGCTTATGCTCTTTTGAGGAAAATTTTGTTGTCTTTTAATACTTGCTCAGAGCCTGAAGGAGTGGAAGAGACATGAGAGGAGATGAAAAAGTGCATGAAAGAGATAAAATTTATTCTTAGTTATACTAGTGACCAACAATCCCACAAAAATCTAAGTTAAACTTTCGGGGTTTTTTGGGTTTGGGTTTTTGTTTTTTTTTTTTTGTTGGTTTTTTTTTTAAAAAGTTCTTTTTGGGTGAATGAGGAACTTATTAGGAAAGGACATCTTTGATAAATCTCTGTTCCAGTGCCAAAGTCGTGCCTATTTAGTGTCACAAAAATTCTTATAGGAATCCTGGGAAAGAGCTTTTCATGCATCCACAGCTTATATCTACAGCATTCATCAGAACACAAAGGTAACTGGCTATACTGTTAAAAGCAAATACATATTGGAAAACTAGTGTGACTATTAGGTCTTTCTTCTGTGATTGCTGTTTAAATCCAGGATTATGCTTCTCATGCCTCTTTGGACTACGTCTTTGCTGACAGAAGTCTCTGCAGTAGATATAGCTTTAAAAATATGCTCTTTCAGAAGTTTGGTACCTTTTCATTTTTATATCTTTCAGCCTTTCTACTCTTTGACTGTAGTTACATCTAAATGAGGTGACTTTAACAGAAGCAAGATTTATCAAAATGACAAAGTGGATTTAAAATAAATGGTTTCTTGAAGGCTACTACGTCACTATTTTTCATTACACTGGATCCTGTATTCTCAAGTGTGCTGTTCTATAGAGGAGAGGAAAGTGGGACTTGCAGCTTTCTGAAAGTAGGCCTCTAGCTAATTACTTTGGTAATCAATTTTCTCCAGTTACCTGCATTTATATCTAGGTCTTAGTTTACCATTTTATCTAAAACATGCACTGCTGTAGGTGTGTACTGGATTTGCATGGTAAGGCTTGGGTAGCAGGGGGGCTACAGGGGTGGCTTCTGTGAGAAGCTACTAGAAACTCCCACTGTGTCTGATAGAGCCAAGGCCAGCCGGCTCCAAGACCGACAGACCCGCCGCTGGCCAAGGCCGAACCTATCAGCAACAGCGGGATAACATATTTAAGAAAGTAAAAAAAACCCCAAACTCTAGGCAGTTGCACCCAGAGACGGGAGTGAGAATATGTAAGAGAAACAACTCTATAGACACCAAGGTCAGTGAAGAAGGAGAGGGAGGAGGTGCTCTAGGCGCTGGAGCAGAGATTCCCCTGCAGCCTGTGGTGAAGACGATGGTGAGGCAGGCTGTCCCCCTGCAGCCCGTGGAGATCCATGGTGGAGCAGATATTCACCTGCAGCCTGTAGAGGACCCCACACTGGAGCAGGTGGATGCCTGAAGGAAGCTGTGACTCTGTGGGAAGCCCACAGTGGAGCAAGCTCCTGGCAGGACCTGTGGGCCCGTAGAGAGAGCAGCCCACGCTGGAGCAGGTTTGCTGGCAGAAGTTGTGAGCCCATGGGGGACCCACGCTGGAACAGTCTGTTCCTGAAGGACTGCACCCTGTGGAAGGGACCCACGCTGGAGCAGTTCATGAAGAACTGTAGCCCATGGGAAGGACCCATGTTGGAGATACTCATGGAGGACTGTCTCCCGTGGGACGGACCCCACACTGGAGCAGGGGAAGAGTGTGAGGAGTCCTCCCCCTGAGGAGGAAGGAGCAGAGACAAAGTGTGATGAACTGATGGCAACCCCCATTCCCGAGCCCCCTGTGCTGCTGGTGGGGGTGGGGGGAAGTAAGAAGGGAGGGGTGGGGGGAAGGTGTTTTAAGATTTAGTTTTTATTTTCTCAATACCTTGCTCTGATTTGATTGTTAATTAATTAAAGTAATTTTCCCCAAGTTGACTCTGTTTCACCCATGACGGTAATTGCTGAGTGATTTCCCTGTCCTTATCCTGACCCACGAGCCTTTCATTATATTTTCTCTCCCCCTGTCCTCCTGAGGAGGGGGAGTGATAGAGCAGCTTTGGTGGGCACCTGGTATCCAACCAGGGTCAAACCACCACAAGGTGCAATTCCTTTTAAGAACTGTTTTTCAAAGGCTCCATGACATCAGTTCAGTCCTTCACAGGTCACTTGAATCTTCCAGTTTGTCAGACCTCTCCCTAGGATTCCTTGAATAATTTTTCTTCTGGTGTAAGACAAGAATTATGAGCATCTATCCTGACTTTCTGACAAAATGCAGTAATATCCATCCTTGATTTTGGAATTTTTGGTGCAGTAGATACAGTAAACAGTGCATAAGATGATTGTCATGTAGAACCTTTGTGCATCTTGTTGTTGACCTTTATGTCTAGCAGCCAGCTTGCAGTAAACTTAACTTGTCAGTTCTGGTAGTAAATAAACCCTTACTGAAAGAGGCTGCAGTGTTTGTGTTAAATTTTATCTATACTGGAGCTCCGCACGGTTGTTCCAGATGTAGACAGGTTGTTCCTGCAGTAGATGGCTGTAAAGACAGGTTTCTAGTGAAAGTGATGGGTCACCCTTTCCTGTTTTATTATCGTTAAATATTACTGAGATACTCTATTTAAATTCCAGCTGTAACTTTATTGTGTGGGAAGTGTAATTTTTTTTCTACATAGAGTAATTGGGGGAGGGAAAGAGTTTAATTTGTGATTAAAGAGACAACATAATTATATGCTTTATTATGATCAATTTTTACGCAGAAATATGAATGACTAGGGACCTCTACTGACTTGTAAACAAAATCATTGTAATTGAGTATTTTTCAGAATTTGTCAAAAGCTAATTTATTTTTTTTTTTCCCCCTGAAGGAACTTCATGTTGGTGTTGTTTATGCCAGAACATAGTAAGCAAGGCAAACTAACTCCAGCCTTGGGTAAACTTTTAATTGGCCAACACGATGCAATTGAGCATGAATCCCAGGTGTCTTTGGAAATGAAAGAGAACTGAGCTCTCTGGCTGGAAGCTGAACGTGATGACGGCCTGGTCTATGGTAGGGAAGCTGAAAATGGAGAAGAGGCACTCCAGAGAAGACAGAAATGTGGAACAAGAGGCTGGGGAATGCAGTGCTGAATCTGAGGAATGGACGAGCTCAGAAAGTGAACCTGAGCAACCGTACTTCAGAAGCAGCTGTAGTAATACTCAGTGGAGAGAAAAGGAGGTTTCCACTAAACCACATCGGCCACTCTGTCGGTCCCCTTGTTTGGATCGCCCAAGTTTTTCACAGAGCAGTATCACACAAGACTTGAAGCTAGATGAATGCAAAACAAATTTGGACAAGGAATACCAAGCTAAAATGGATTTTGCTTTAAAGCTTGGGTATGCAGGAGAACAGATCCAGGCTGTACTGAATAAATTGGGAGCAGATGCGCTCATCAATGATGTTCTGGCAGAGCTTGTGAGACTTGGCAATAAAAGTGAATCAGAGGGACAAAGCAGTGCCAGCAGTACCACTAGTACTCTGGTGTCAAGAGGGCCTTGTCCAAAGGAAATAGCAAGCCCTGAATTGTCACTTGAAGATGAAGTTGTGGATAACAGTGATAACTTGAGGCCAATTGTCATTGATGGAAGCAATGTGGCTATGAGGTGGGTCTTCCTGTCACATCATTTGAAAAGAATAAATCAATAAAATAATTGTGAGAAAAATCAATATTCATGGCAAAGTCATTTTAAGTCACGTAGTATATTTACACTGGCAATACATCTTTTTTTATTAACTCTTTAGTCCAGGCTTTTAATTATGTTGTTACTCCTTTATATGTAGGCCGTATTCCAGCTCCCCTCCCCTCCCTTTTCAAACGAAGTTCTGTCTCAAATCTTTTGTTCTAGCAATCTAGCTGTACTGTGCTTTTCTGTGGATGGGTTTAAGTTTTTTAAGTCCTTGAACAATATTGAAAATTATATTTCTTTCATGTCCAGAGGCAACTTGGTTCTTTCTAAAATGACATGCAGTGTATGCTGATGATGCACAGTGGACTTCAGGGTATTTGAGCTCCTGCTGATCAAGCCTGCTCAGAATTCAAAGCAATTTAGCTGTGTCAGTACAGGTATATGCATGAGCTAAACATGCTGACTCACACAGCTACGGTGCTTGTAATTTCAGATGTGTGTACACGCATGCACTTGGCTGCTTGGGTCAACACTAACTCAGGAGATATCTGTCTCATGCCACCTGTGCGCATGTCTGTAGAGTACACAGTACAGCTAGCCAATGATTCGTTTATCATTGAGAAAGTATGATTTTTCTATGAGGGAGTTCTTTAAACAGTCTGTTCAGTCATCGGTGATACCAAGATTTCTTCAGGTAGTGTTTGCATGGTAGATTTCCTTCAGTATCAGCTTTCTGCTCTAAAAGAACTTTGTGATCTGAATTTTTTTCAATGTATTAAGAAAATACAGACTTTTATAGGTGTATTGAATACTCTTAAGTTTTGAAATGCATAAACCCCCCAAATCCTGTAAGAATATTTTACATATAGGATTTTTCAGTGCCAATCTAAAAGATGTTTCTGTGCCTGTTAAATTTACAGTCTATGTACTGCTTGAGTTACTCCTGAGTATAATGTGGCAGCATCTGGAGAAAAGCATGTGTGTACTAAGAGTTTAACTACTGCATAGCTTAGAATTGATGCTCTCTTTATAGAACCATAGAATCATAGAATATCTCGAGTTAGAAGGGACCCATATGGATCATCGAGTCCAACTCATAACAAAATGCATATGCATCCGAAAATTTAAAAGGATATTAAATTCTGTAAAATCAGAAATGTACAAAAATCTAAAGAAAAATGCTTTAGCAACATTGTGGCTTCTGTAGTCATTATTTAAGTTGCAAGGATTTGGGCCACACTGTTGGTCCTTAGGCCTTAGTTATACAGGTGGTATTAGCTCTGTCTGTCTTTGGTCTGTTCCAGTGTTACTTTATGCAACATTTTGAGCCCAGGAAGTGCATGCATCTTGCTGTGGTCCGGTAGTCTGTGATGTTGTTCGATAACAACAACAACAACAATAACATTGAAGTAAAATTTTGAATGATAATCCATAGAATAATGCTAAATACAACTTTAATAAGATGCACATCTTTTAATTACGCAGCATCTGCTCTACAGACTGAGAAAGTATATAACCCTTGCACTTTTCAGACTTCTCATGCTTAAAAATCCTGCAATTATTAATGATGCAAATGGAAGCCTTGCCTTTATGGTAAAATGTATATGTTGTAACTGAAAGGTGACTGTATATATGGAAAATGGTACCATTTCCATTTTAAATATTGAAATTTTTCTTGAAGTAAACAATTTGGGGGATGCTATACAAAACTAACAGCTTGGAACAGGATGTGTACAGTCAAATAGCAGCTGCTTTAAGTAGTGGGAGGAGTACCTAGCATTATATAGTGCCACAAAGCCTCCTTAATTACAGCCAACTGTGTGGACTGCCCACACACCTCAGGGCTGCTACAACAGAGTCCTCTCCTGTGTTTTCTGCCCAGCAGTGCTACCTAGGCCCCATGTGTTTTTTTTTTTTTCTAAGAGGTAGCATCAGTGGTGTGCATGGCCTCCCCTGCCCTTGCAGCGTTCTGTAACCCTACCTCACCTGGCCACTCAGCACTTTGTTGCGGTGAGGATCTTGCTCCTCAGTACGGCATCACTGATGTGATTCAGTTAGCACCTTTTGCAATGGATGGAATGACTTTAAGAAATTAATTAATTTTCTTCACAAATTAATATAGAAGTCTCTTCAGAGATAATGACTGGTAGGTGCCAAACTAACTGGGCAGGATCACTCCTATCACAATTGATGAAAAATTGCAGCTGTGTTGAGTAAGGGGGGAAAAATTGAATTAATACAATTCAAAGAGCATGCATCAAGGAGCATAGTGTTGGCTTACTAGTCTATCCTTTTCAAATGCAATTTTGGAAGTTCTTCACTTTGCTAGCAAAATCGAAGTGTAACAAAGAGGGTTGGTTTTGTTTGTGTGTGTGGTTTTTTTGTGGGTTTTTTTTTGTGGGTTTTTTGTTGTTGGTTTTAGGTTTTGTTTGTTTGTTTGTTTGTTTTAGTAAAAGGGCATTTTTTTCTCAAGTGGTTACAATATTAATTGAAAAGAACCAGAAACCTTAGTTTGTATTATTCAATTATATGGTGTAGCAGTAATACATGCACTCTCTTTTTCAGACAAAGAAAATGTTGGCATGAATCTAAATATGAAATCCAGCCATAATGCAAAGACCTGTGTGTCTTTCTTACCTGTGTAGACTAACTACTAAGGATATTATAACTAAATGTCATCATCTTCTCTTACGTGTTTGGTTATGTATTATTCAGGCATTCCTAAACTATTTCCTGAGAGGATTTAAAAACCTGATTCTTTAGTTCACTATATGTTTAGCACATCAAGATAGGTGCACCCATGAGGTAGGCTAAATAAGATTAATAATTCAGATTCTACTTAATTTCTATCAAACCTCTAAAGAATTTCTTTTTTCCTTTGCAGAAACTTCTTAGGCCGTTTTAAAAATTAAACCCCTCTATCTGAATTGTGTGCTGTTTTAGAGACCCCTGTTCATTTCAGAAAACAAATTTTTCATGGAGGCCGGGCTTAAACAACAACAAAGACCAAAACCAAGTATAACTTTTGTCCTTGCTGTTTCTAAAACTTTTGCATGTTCTTCAGCCATGGGAATAAAGAGGGATTTTCCTGTCGGGGAATTCAACTAGCTGTTGATTGGTTTCTGGAAAAAGGACATAAAGATATCACCGTGTTTGTACCTGCATGGAGAAAAGAACAGTCTCGACCTGATGCACCAATTACAGGTAACAGATAAAGATTTTCTTTGAACCCTTGGTTAAAAAAAAAAAAAAGGGTGGTGTTAAGACACAACCATGTCATCTTTCTGATGGATACTATATACTGAGCTGTGGATGTGATGTTGCATGATGATGTTGCACTCAACTGTTTGTTTGAAAACAACAATTTCACTGGTGAGAAAACAAGCATTTAAGTATCAGCATTTAAGTATCTGCACCTGTAAACAATGCTGGTTTTCTGTAATATTACTGGATTGTTTCAACACTTTTGAGAAGTAGTAGTCATAATTTTTCCATTAACAAATATTACTAAGCATATAGGAACTGATTCTTAGTTGCCAGGTGAGTATAAAATAAGCAGTATCAAGCCAGGGACTCATTTAGTAGGATTATCTTGAACACTGAAGAGGCAGCATGTGTTTTGACCCATAGAAAGTACTTATGTTTTACTCTAGGCTAACAAGAAGGTTGTTGTAACACAGTAACAACTGAGTTCTTGGCATATTCAGGAAGATTGAGTAAAGGTACATGGTTGTTTACAGAGGAGTGGTTATGAAGCTTAAATATTCAATATAACCCAGTGCTTTGAAACCTCAGAAATAAAATGGCATTCTGCATCATTTTGTAATGATAATGGGGATTGTATGTGAATATAATTACAAAACACTTTGTCAGAAAAAAGGGCAAGAAGTTTCATATTTCAAAGGNAAAGGCTGCATTTATTTCTTTTAAAACTTTTTAAAAAGCTGCTCCACTAAAATTATTTTACAGATCAAGAAATCTTACGTAAATTGGAGAAAGAAAAAATTCTTGTTTTTACCCCATCTCGAAGAGTTCAGGGAAGAAGAGTAGTTTGCTATGATGATCGATTCATAGTAAAACTTGCTTTCGACTCAGATGGCATCATTGTATCAAATGACAA